>KK502786.1:103649-136017 GCA_000688735.1 Glossina austeni
ATCTACCCTTTCTTTACACCCAGACTTCTACCAAAAGGAAAATTTACAACATGGGAATATAAAGTTCTTTACAGACTTATATTTGAAAATGATAAGAGCCTCCTCCACTGATTTGTGTGAAGAATGTAACATCACCGAGTCTGCCGAACATCTCATCTTTGAATGCAGGAAGTTTGACATCCTCAGACAATCTTTCACTATATTCAGTCTGTACAATAACTTATACGAAATTTTTCGTGCTGGAAACTTTAGGCATTTAAAGCAACTGACTGCTTTCATAAAATCAGCTGATTTTTCTTTTTAAACCTTTTATACTCATAACTCAGTCTACCTACACAGATCGCTCATACTTCTTTTTCGGGCACTCTCTGCCGGAATACCAACCAACCACACTAAACTGAAGACATTGGGAATGATTGCGGTGCATAACGTTGCGCGTTCAACAAGCATAAGCATCATCAAAAAGTTTTTAAATTAAAAAAATTACTTTAAAAAACGTGTTGCACACGTACCATAAAATCGATTTCATAGCACCTACGTGTCTTTTTTATCGTTACTGGATTATGGGTCTAAATTGACACATACAGGCCTAATCCATTTCCCTCACAAACAAAAAAAAAAAAAAGTTAAGGTTCAATTCAAATTAATTTTACTTAAGTTAATAGCAAGTAAATTAGTGAATGGCAAGTTTGTTTCTAAAGCACGTTAATTTTTGAGTAGTAACAGGCTTTGCAAATATGTATGCAATCATCTTGTTCGTACTTAGATATTTCAAAGCAAACTTTCTTCACATCGATTTTCTGTCGGATAACTTTGGCTTTAATATGTACATGTTTCTTTTTTAGTGAATAATTATTTATGAGAGCAACTTGTAAACGGCCTTTGTCAGATTATAACAGTATGCTTTTGCTGCTCTTAGGGCTGGATTCAGCTTGCAGACGTATCAACCAAACTGGTTCTTGGGTAGCTACAGTTACTGACATAAACTTGGCCTCTGTTGAAGATAATGGGACTGTCCTGTTTTTGTTGGTGGCCATCAAATTACGCCGGATTGGCAAATAGAGACATTGTCAGTTGTAGTTGGCGGTTATCAACGTCTCCGTCCTAGTTTGCAACGCTGTAGTCTTTAATATCATCTTTCTTTTGCTTTCTGTACATAATGCCTTTATTGATTGTGCCTTTAAAGTATCTCAGTACACGTTTGACTGCTTCCTAGTGCGGTTTACTAGGGTTGGTTTGATATCGACTAAAAAAATTACAAATGTCCGCTCGAGTAATTTGTGTAGTTCATTGGCCACAATATATAGTCGAAGTAACGAAAATTGTTTTAAGAAGGTACAAAAAAATATTTCACTTGGGCTTATGTCCAACCAAAATTACAGTACGATTCATCTGCATAGGCAGAAGCCCCTAAATTTTGTATGGAGAAACTTGACCTCGCAAGGCGAAAGATCCGAAAGTCCAAAATCCTCGACATTGTGGAGTTTCGGCATAATGTCGGCTGTGTTGGGTTTTTTGTATATTCATGGCAAGTATTCTAAAGAGCTGCATCCATCAATAAAGTCTTTTAACGGGACTATTTTGGCTTCTCAGCGCCCTCACCCACGTGTCATGATTGTGGCCACATAACGCGACTTGTGGTTTTTTAATTTTAACGCCCGTGTTTGTGACGATCTGTCAGTAGTGGTCTTCACTTCCCTTGCAGATGTTTCGGCTTTGAAGACGAAAGTATACAAGTATTATCTCACTTTCTTCCTTTTTTCCAAGTGGAAAAAAAAGAATTAGTACAGAAAGAGTTTTGCAACATGCTATCGGCCTAAGCGGACGAGTAGACAAAGCGTGTCAACTAACAACTCAAAGGTTGTGGATTTAAGTCCGAAGTGCGATAGAGTTTTCAATCAAGCCGATAGCCTCAGATGCTTTAAGACTTTAGTCTTAGAATTTATTTCTTTTAATGTTTTGTTAAAGTAAATCTCCAAATTCTGTTGAACCTACAATTGTATGTAATTATGTATATTTGCGTGCATCCCATAAAATATTTTTTAATATGATTTTTTCTCCAGCAATGCAAAGTAAGCTATATTTTCAACTGTACATTACCACGTGCAATTAAATCAGGCCTCGACATTTTGGTGCATGATGCACGATGCAAGTGCATTCATTGTGCTCAGTGCTTAAATGAATCAAAATAATTTATTTATGAACATTCCTAAAAGCGAAAAAAGCTATAACATCTTATTCTCAAAATAAGGGCGCTTGTTATAACTGCATTTCGGTTTTTGGTAATCATATTAAAAGAAGGTTAAAAGAAAGCAATCCAACACTTTGAAGGCGTGCGACTTATTATTAATTTTACTTTATTATTTCCGTTTTTGTTATTTTATTTACCTAATTGACAATGATTTGGTAGGTAAACTACAATATAACCAATACTACAATATATATGCTTGTAGAAACTTCAAACCATTGGTGAGGATTTTTGTGGGTTGGATGTCAACTCACCGTTGGGTGGAGATCAACCTATTACTGCTGTACCTGTAGCTGTTTTAAGAGATAATCTGACATCAATAGCTGCTACTAGCACAAGCGGCTATACGGTTGTTTTTGTAGGAACAGGCATTGGCTATTTGAAAAAGGTAGTTGTCGAATCAAGTACAGTTGCCAATGAATATGCAAATATACCTATAAATATTGGCTCTCCAATTAACCGTGACATGCATTTTGACAACCAAAATTTGCATATCTACCTCATGTCACGCACGCAAGTCGTCAAAGTTAAAGTATATGATTGCTTAGGTTACAAGACGTGCGGGGAATGCCTAGGAGCACGAGACCCGTACTGTGGCTGGTGTTCTTTAGAAAATAAATGCAGTCCCCGATCGGCTTGTCAGAATGAAGTTAATGACCCTTTATATTGGGTTAGTTATAAAACGGGTAAATGTACTACTATTACAAGCGTTATGCCACATCAATTACAACGCACTACTGCCCGTACGCTGGAGTTAACCATAGATCACTTGCCGCAGCTTAAAGAAAATTTAGTTTGCGCTTTTACCACAGAAGAGAAAGCTCTTTTTACTAATGCCACGAAAAAGCGCAATGGGGTCAATTGCACTACGCCTCGTACAGATATGTTGCCGCAAATTGAACAAGGCAAACACCATTTCACAGCAAAGTTATCAGTGCGTACACGTAATGGTCCGGATTTAGTGTCCACCGATTTTACATTTTTCGATTGCAGTACTCATTCGTCGTGCACCCGTTGCGTGTCCTCAGAATTTCCATGCGACTGGTGTGTTGAAGCCCATCGTTGTACACACGATACTGCCGAAAATTGCCGAAATGACATTCTAGTGACAGGTGTAAGTCGCATCGGTCCCAGCTACCGTTCAGGACCTGGGTTTTGTCCCACTATCAATGCTACGGGTGACGGTAGTGAAGTTCTGGTCGCAGCCGGTACGAGCAAATCAATTAAAGTAAAAGTTCACATTATTGGGCAGTTTATTGTTCAGACACGCTTTGTATGTCAGTTCAATATTGAAGGTCGCGTAACTAGTTTAAATGCCCAGCTTTTGGGTGACACAATTTATTGTGATAACATGGAGTTTCAGTACACTTCCCGTTCGCCAAATTTGACTGCAACATTTGCTGTTATATGGGGTGGTTCGAAGCCTTTGGATAATCCGCATGATATACATGGTGAGTAGATAAACCACAAGCAAAAATTTTTAAGATTACTTCAAAATGCATTAGCATTGACTTGATCCATATTTTTAAGCTTATTTTATTTTTAAGTTTTGAAATTACTTATCCGCAATTTAGAATATAATAGCGAGAATTTTAATTCGATATATTTACCTTACATTTTTTCTTGTAACGAACTGCTGCCTTCTCCTATTTAATGATCATTTATCATATATCTTTTATTTAACTTGCGTTTTCGTTTTCTTAATACATTTTATAAAAAATTAATCAGAAACAGTCATCGACTTCTCTCGACATAATATCGTGCATCCTTTCATTGATTTATATAAAATATTAGATATCTAAAAAGTTTCTTTCAGATAAATATACGCCTCTATATATGCATTACCAATATGCATTTAGAAAAAGTATGAATTGTAGAATTGAATTAGGCATGTTTGTTTAGCTTAGCGCTGATATGCTGGAATCGGAAGTACGGCTACACCGTTCTTTTCGGTTGAAATGTCCGCTTTACTGCCAATCGATGGTAATCTAATGTTTATATAATAATCCTGTCATCATTGTGAAATTATTTGTCTTAATTTAAAATATGTACAGTTTATGGAGTCACTTATTACGTTACAAACATTTTCAAATTTGATATACTTGCTGCAATGCGTATAGAAATATTGAATGTAACTTCGCACATAATAATTTTTTTCTAATGACTAATTATTCATGTCAAAGATACCTAATGTAGACTCTGTATTATTCGTATGTTTAAGGTAATGCCCTACATTTTTTTGATCACTTTGATATGTCCGTGAAGTATCTCTACCATCATGTCGTCTTTCTTCTTTACAAACATACAGAAAAAGAAATGAACATTTCAATGACGTAAAAATACGGATCTGATTTTTGAATTGAATTTCAGTGGTTATATATCGATGCCGTGATATGGCGGATAGCTGTGGCATGTGTCTAGCTTTACCTGAAAAGTATAACTGTGGTTGGTGTTCATCGACAAATACTTGTGAAGTCGAGGAGCAGTGCAACAAAAATAATGAAGGCAAAACGGATTGGTTGAATCGTATGGAAACTTGTCCAAATCCTCAAATACATTCTTTTTCACCGAAAACGGGCCCATGGGAGGGTGGAACGAATATAACAATACTCGGTATTAATTTAGGCAAAAACTTCACAGACATTTATTCGGGTGTACGCATAGCTGGCATTAATTGTATGCCTTTTCAACAATATTATATAGACACCAAACAAATTGTGTGTACTGTCGATAGTCCTGGTGTGCAGATGTATCGCAGTGGCCGTATTGTGGTTCAAATCGGGGATTATCGAGGTGAATCAAAAGAAGATTACGAGTTTGTTGATCCCAAAATAACGAATTTCTCACCGAAATACGGTCCAGTCTCTGGAGGTACTCAGATACGTATTATCGGCAAATATCTTAATGCCGGTTCCCGCATTCAAGCTTTCATCAACGAACATCTACCTTGTGAGATTTTGAGCGTCGATGTTAACCAGGCAACTTGTCGCACTTCTCCATCTCCTGGCATAATAGAAGGTCGTTTAAAAATGATGTTTGACAATGGGCCACGGGAATTTAATGAATATAATTACAAGTATGTATTAGACCCAACCGTAGAACAGGTGTCTTCGGGTCCCAGTGGTCAATTGAAAGTGCCGAAGGGTATACCTGCCGGTGGTATTCAAATCTCTGTAGTAGGTACTCAATTCAATTATATACAGAATCCTAATATGTACGTTATATTCAAAAACAAAACATTTGTAAGCCAATGTTCAGTGTTAACAGCAACTGAAATGGTGTGTGATTCACCAGTGATTGATACAGATAACCATTTTTTGGATGCTGAGAAGCCGGAAATGCTTGAATATGGTTTCTTTATGGACAATGTACTACAAGTGCAGAATCTTTCATCGAAGCATAAGAACTTTTTCGAACTTTACCCAAATCCAATTTACCATAATTTTGAAGAGCGAGTGAAATATTACAAAAGTGAATATTTGACGATTAATGGCCGAAATTTAGATCGTGCGTGTCGGGAATCTGATGTATTAGTGTTTATAGGCAAGAAGGGAACCTGTAATATAACATCACTTTCTCGCCAACAATTAACTTGTAGGCCACCGGCTGAACCATTCGATGAAGATGATGAGGACAATGGAAACAGTGACGATTCTGGTCCAGAAGTTATCGTACGTATTGGTCGTTCTTTGGAATATCGGATTGGTGTTCTTAGCTACGCTTCTCCCAATCTTATGCATGATTTGGGCAAAAACGCTTTCTTTGTGGTCATTGCTGGTATCATTCTCATCGTTTTGATATTTGTAGCCCTGCTTGTTGCTTACAAGAAGAAAACTTCGGAGTCGAATCGTGTTTTACGTAATATGCAAGAACAAATGGATATACTAGAGTTGCGGGTAGCGGCGGAATGTAAAGAAGCGTTTGCAGAATTACAAACAGAAATGACGGACTTAACAGGAGATCTTACTTCTGGTGGCATACCTTTTCTTGATTATCGTACCTATGCCATGAAAATTTTATTTCCCAATCATGAAGATCACATTGTCCTACAATGGGAGCGGCCAGAATTACTGCGTAAAGAGAAAGGTTTACGTCTCTTTGGACAGCTTATTATGAACAAAACCTTCTTATTACTATTTATAAGAACGCTAGAGTCCAATCGTTATTTTTCTATGCGTGAGCGAGTTAACGTGGCGTCGTTGATAATGGTTACGTTACAGTCTAAACTGGAGTATTGCACCGATATACTTAAAACGCTTTTGGGTGACTTGATCGAGAAATGCATTGAAGGAAAATCACATCCGAAGTTGTTGCTC
Organism: Glossina austeni; assembly: GCA_000688735.1. NCBI lineage: Eukaryota > Metazoa > Arthropoda > Insecta > Diptera > Glossinidae > Glossina > Glossina austeni. Next base: position 110,214 of record KK502786.1, read on the forward strand.
CGTCGCACAGAAAGTGTCGCTGAGAAAATGCTTAGCGCTTGGTTTACGTTTTTGCTATACAAGTTTTTGAAAGAATGCGCTGGCGAACCGCTTTACATGTTATTTCGCGCTGTAAAAGGACAGGTCGACAAAGGACCAGTCGATGCATGCACTCACGAAGCTCGATATTCTCTCAGTGAGGAGAAACTGATACGACAATTAATTGACTTTAGACCAATGACGGTCTGCGCTAGTATCATACAACAACAGATATTTTGTAATAATATGGATATGTTGCCCTCACATACCGAAAATGTTCCTGTTAAAGTTTTAGATTGTGATACGATTGGCCAGGTCAAGGAGAAATGTTTGGATACCATATATCGAAACACCCCTGCTAGTCAAAGACCACGAAAAGATGATTTAGATTTGGGTAAGTGTACAGACAATTCAAAAACACCCTCACGCCATTCTTATATTTATTACGTGTCCTATTAAATTAAATAAAATACATTGCAATGAGAGATTCATGTGTATTGTGTTCAGTATAAGGTTACTTTCCCCCTACGCCGACAATGTAGGAGCGTGTAATCGCTCTTTTTGTAGATCGATTTTTCTATGCGCTCAAAATAGGCCTTGGATATTACGTCTTTATTTGAGCTATATATGTTTCGTTAGAACATCTTCTTGATGTCCACAAAAAGACGGTAATCGCCACCGTACTCTGGAGAGTACGAGGTATGAGAATACAATTCGAAGCGTAACTTATTTAAATTAACTATCGGTTTCATCGACTTGGGGCATGGGACATTACGCGTTAAAAAATACGGATGCTATAATCTTGTCAACTAACGTTTGAGTTATTAGTCGTCTATTATTACTGTCACCTACTGGTGTTCACTTAGCTGACGTTCTTCTTGATTCACGTAGTAGTGGTTCCATTCTCCATTTAATGTCCCATACCGACGCAAGAAATTGTCTCTATTTCACTTGAATAGCTCTAAAGAGCGCTCTGAATCTTCGACATGTGTTTGAAATTGAGTGTTTCATTTCCAAGAAGGAGTTTTCAATCGAAACGCGAACTAGGTTTTTCTCGGCAATGCGCATGTCAGGTAGACGATAAGGGATGAAGGGTGGGAAGAAAGGAACTGATAAGTTCAAGCATGTATAACGTTTGAAAGAATTTAATCAATGATGGCGCAGAGATAGTTGAAAATTATTTTTTGAAAATAGCAAAGAAACCTGCTCTGTTTTGGCGTCATAAGTCCTTCACGCACCGCGTTCCGTACCCATAAGCGAAGATGTCATATCCACGCCGTGCGTATCATCTGCGACACTTGAGATACTAATTTAATAACTTTAAATAATTATATTTCCGTTGCATTTCTGAGAAAAAAAATTATATATTTTGAAATTATAAATATTCAAACAACAAGATGCATCATATAACGAAAATTGTTTATTTAAATTACGAAGCAAAGAGCTACTTAAACACTGAAATATTCGCTGACAAGTAATCACTACACCGCATGCATCGTTACCGGTATACGTCTCAAAAAACGTTATAAACATCACAATGTTATATGAAATAGCCATAAAAACAATCCATTTTTAGGGTTCAATATCTTAATTTCAAAAATTTAACTTAGTGTACAAATGTGTTAGCGTACGAAAAGTAATATACGCAGCAGCGAACGTGTTTCTTTCGCCTGGCAATTAGGGACTTTAATTCGTTCGCGGTTCGCTGATCTTTCCTACGATGTCTACGACTTTTACCTTGCATAAGGTTTTTAATTTACACATTTACTCAATTGTAGTTTCAAATTCCAAATAAGTGCAAACTTAAGATCACTAATTTGCGTGTTGGGCATAGTACTTTGCTAGTAATAAGAATTACAGTAATCGTGATAGAAATTAACGAAGAATGGTCAAAGTAGAAAAAATAAAACGTTGACATAGTATGTATAGTCAAGTATGGTGCATACTCCAATCGAATTGTATACTGTTGTCTTAGCAAAAATTCCCTCTTTGGATATATATTGTATATATAAGTAATATATTATAATATTATGTATATATATTATATTATATAATAATAATACACATATAACAATATGATATTATGTTATGCAATAATTATAAATATATATTAATATAATATTATTGTATGTACTTTGATCACGTGCTCACTTGAAAAAGGCATTTATGGGGAAAAATTGGTACTATATATATTAATCAAAACATTTTCTATAATTTTTTACAATTTTTTCCCATGTTTCCCATGATTGGCTCATTTTCGCACTTCTTTAGTATATCGGAACCGCATGCCAACCAAGCCATGCTGCGTCGATCTAAACAAGTGGTGCGGCAGAACTTCCCATTCGAGCTGTAACAGTGTAACTTTGACAACTTTCAACTTGCGGCCAAGTGTTCTCACTCAAGAGGATGATCTTGCGTCTGTTAACCGCTACTGCTGGTCTTTTCTGCAATAATATATCGTCTAATTTGTTTAATTGACGTCGGTAGACATCTGTAGTAAGTCATCAGTCAGTGTTAGCAGCTCGCAATGCACTACATCGTGTCGATCCCACTATATGCACAAGAAAACTTTATGGCTGTGAATATTCCACTTCGTCGATGCCGATGGCTCTCCTGGACTAACCCAATTTTTTGCGTTTTTCAATGAGACCGCGATGCTGAAACGGTTCGAAATGGCATATTCAGTCAATTCGTATGGTAGCCATTTTGTTTGTTTCTGGATCTGATTTCTCTTTTCTTGGTTGCTTCTGTTGTTAGTTTGCCTGTGCTTGTTTCGCTGTATGAAATGCTTTTCGTTTCTCAATTAAAGCCTTTTGCGGTTGCTCACTTAATTGTTCACTTAATTCTATAAACTCTGTAAGCACCTGCGAAGGCAAGGTTAGGACAATGTTGTTTCGGAACAAGCTGTTGCTGTCGGTCCGTGAAGGTAAGCAAAGATCGTCGATGAGAACATAACTGGCTCTTCACGGTCGGTAGCCGGTTACTATCCAACTGCATTCGTGTGTTTTGGTTCGTGAAAATGTGCCTATTGATGCGGGCAAGCAGGTTCTTGCATGCGAATTTAAGACCATTTTGATGGGCCTCGTTAAAGCAATTCGCGCATCAACGGCCATATTGAACATTTAGATTCGTGGCGAATTGGTTACGCCCAAGAGCTTGTTTAGAAGGGCGCTCCTACTACAGGGCTAGTACTTGGCGTTGAAGCTGCAGCAGTAGCAACTAAGCTTTCGACACAGCGAGGTGGTGATGAGGAAAGTGGTGGAACGAAGGAGTCCGGCGTTAGATGTGCCGTTCAATGGTGTGTTTTGTTGTTTAGACAACAAGAACTGAGAAGGTACAGTTCATTGCCTCGGCGATAAGGGTCCAAGAGTAATCGTGCAATCTATTCATCGGAAGATTGGTTTGTCCGAGTGTATGGAGGATCTGCAAAGGTATGGAAATTTAAAAATCAACTCACGTAGGAGGACTTCAAGCCTTCGAGAGAGGCCGATTTCGTCCTCGAAGGCATGAAAACCTCTTTGGACACCATTCAGATCATGTATGTGCTGCACTAACGTGGCTACCGAGGTCCGGAAACAACCTGCTAGACATCTCATGATGTCTTCATCTTGTTCTATACATAATAGGCTAGTCGTCCGGGCAGGGTTTCGTCGCTAAGATATACAAATTGCTTTCACATGCCGATGTGCTGCTTATCCCAAACGTTAAGTCAGCATAACGCTCTCCACTTCTGAAACGGTGGTAACTTTAGGTGCGTTTATATCCCTTTTGTTGAAAAACACTCGGTCTAATGGTCCATGTTTGCATTTTTGAAATTACTGACTGGTAGGGTAGGTAGCCCAATGACTCTTCTTGCCTTGCAAGAGCCATCTTCACTGTTTAAATTTTAAATATGGTAAAAATCGATTTCCGAGCTTCTTGCCGTTACTACTTCTAGACGCCCTATTTATATTGGTGTTATTTTCCATGACAAACGGAAGATGTAGGGGTAAGAATATTATGTATACGCTAGTTTTATCTTCTGCGGCTTCATCTAGATTTCTGCCTCATAGTGAGCTTTTTACGTGACTTATAAAGCCTAATTAGGGGCTTTAATTGTTTTTCATTCTCCTATTTTCCTCGCTTTTATTTCGGGTACCACCCTGAAGCAATTGTCTAGTTTCAACCTGACAGCACAATCGGGCCATTGCGAAATTTCTGTGGTGATTGTGCTCGATCCATCTGCAGGAAGAGCTTGCTTGCTGGCTCTGCAGCGAGCTCCTGACCCAAAGAAAGTTAGAGATGTAAGATGGGTCTCAGTCTTACAAGAAGAAAGGATATGTTCATATAGGTGTCTCCATTTGGCATTTGAATGCTGATCATCCCCGAGCCGAACGGTGACGTATTCTCACTCCGTGGGTCGCCGGCTGACTTTCACACCAAGCATCTGTTATCTTTGTTGCAATTGTCTTTACAATTGCCTGTTTTAGTGCTTCTATTATCTGTATATCTAGAGACGCGGGTTCCGTGAAATGGACAGCCATATAACGCGTTACAGTTTTTTTCAAAATTTTGCCTTATGTCGCTTTTGACACAAATTTATTTCACCAAAAGCGCCTGAGAAAACAATCATCAACCCTTGCGTTTCTTCGTCAATATTATCATTAGCTATTTGTTTATAAAGATATTCTATCTATTTATAGGCTGTGGTTATAGTTTTTGTGCCCTAAGACAGCCAAGCTTCCCCCAGAGAGTGCCCTGACCATGTCATACTTGGTTCCGTCACAACCTACAGCAGCAATCTTCCTCCTGGGTTGTAAAATATAAATACTTTTAAGGAAAGGGAAGTATTATTGAGATTAGTAAAAGAGATTGAGGGTATTACAATCCGATTGCCACTTGAAATATAACTCCTAAGCATATCTCGGTACCTTTTATTGTCATACTTATGCCATGTAATGCAATCGTTTCATTTTCGTCTTATCTATCGGTGGCCGTTAATACTATTCCAGAGTCGCCACTGACACGCATCTCTTCAATCATGATACCTATATGTTTCCCTTGTACCTCCTCTTGTTCAGTCTTTTCGTGTACTAAATGAAGTTGACGCGATTGGCATATCTAATTTTTTTCCTTGCAGTTTGATATTTGCGGCAAAATATTGATGAATTTCACTTTGTTTTAGGTGAGGAAGACTGAATATCGGAAAAATCGATTTTGGATTGGTTTGGATTTGATCCCAGATTAAACAGTACATATAATTCTCTTTTTACATGAATTGCTATGTTTTAACACGATTTTCAATATTTTATTAACTTTTTTAATAAATGTTTGTGATGAATTTTTTTTTTCTTCTGCTTCTACGAATTTTACTCACTCCTCATAAATAGCCATTGTAACTTCGCGTTATATTTTTCACAATTTAGTTAGATTATGTCGATTATACGGTTTGGCAAGTCTGAGCGCGCACAGCGGTCGTAATTTTTACTTTATGTAGAAATGTTTGTAATTTGTTTTTTAGTTTATTGCTGTATAGGGTTCAAAGTCTAAATAATTATAAAAGTGCTTAAATTTATTGAAATATATTGAACTTTTTAAAATATCATTTTTGAATATGAATATAAACTTTCTTGTTTTTTCTTTCTCCGCAGATTCTATTTTCCCTATTGCTTTCTGACATGCAATATTTATTTACGTCATGTCGAACCCAAACAGGCGCTGATTGTGAGCGGTTCATGATTTCTTGAGTTTGCGAGGGTTATGGTGGAGGTATTACTGGCCGTGCTTCAGACGCAGCCCTTATCTTTCGAAAGGATTCCGTTGGTGATGTCCCGAATGTAGGAAGTGAGACACTGACTTTTATAAACTTTCCACAAAGACAACGAAGGTTGTTCTAAATTAAGTAAAGCTCTTGTAAAATTGGGCGGGAAGTTTGGAAAAATTAAAACAATGTTCGATGAGAGTCTCTATCTAGAACACTGGTCTCCTCCTCCAGCCTCTAAAAGACCACCTTGTAGTGTAACGTGCGGTACTTCACTTCTGTCTTCGCTTAAATCTTATACGTCCATGTTGCTCGTTACCGTCAACGATAAAACTTGTGGATCTGCCATTGGCGAATTCGGTTAAGGTTTCGAGTGTTCTCTCCTTGCCTACAAAGAACATTGGCGTTTCCTTTATTTCAAACTCAGCCAGTAATACAGATGTTGCAAATAAGCCGGCAAGCCCTTCCCCTGGGGTGGAAAGGGAATCTCCTCTCAACTGTGCTATTCAGTCTACTTTGTCTTCATCTCCAAAGAATATTAGTAAAAATAACAATTCCGCCTCTCCCTCTAGCTGTTGGGATGTGTTAGCTGCTCACCATGCTGGGTAAGACGCATTAGCAGCACAAGCAAGTGCCGTCACTGCGTCTATTTTTTCCCCAACTCAAACTTCTGTTCCCGTAAATCCTATCGTTCCTAATACGGATAACTTCTGCTTGATGGCAGTACTCCCCACAAAGGCAACATAAAAGGTTATATGGCTCCAAACATCATTTTAAATTTGGCTCCATGGCAACGTAGAGCTATCTTCCCTTTTGAATTGCTAGTTCCGACTAAAAACGTGAAAATTTTGGTGTGATGGGACTCCATCATGTATACTTAAATCATGCTCTGTCGACCTATGCGGTGTTATTTCAATGGTTTTTAGTCAGTCTTTGAAATCAGGTGTTTTCCCTTTGGAAGTTTCCCTATTCCAATTCACAAATGTGGAAACAGATATCGTGTTGGTAACTATAGAAATATCGCAAAGTTGAGTGTCTTACCTGAATTGTTTGAGCGAATCTTTACTCAACAACGTTTTCTATCACATCTGATATTTCTCCATTCCAACATCGCTTTCGGAGTTTACTTGCCATGTCTTCAAGGCTTTTTCTAGTCGCTCTCGCTCGGATGTCGTATATACCGATTTCAGTAAAAGATTTGACCCAGTTAACCACAACTTATTGATCTTCAAACTTTATGCCTGTGACTTCCCTTTCCCCTTTAAAGCGTTTGACTTAGTTAACCATAACTTATTGATATTCAAACTCTATGCCTCTGACTTCCTTTTGTACTTAGTGAAATGGATAAATTCTCATCTGCGTAACAGATCATTCAGGGCTCTGTTTAACTTCATCACCTCATGACGTCTGGCCTCCATCAAGACAGCCACTAAGGGACTGTTTTATTTACTTTATGCATTAATGATCTCCCTTCGGCACTTAAATCCAGCTACGTCTTATTGTACGCTGACGATGTTAAATTGTTTTCTTCCTTACTCTTGGATTTGCAATCGTATCAGACTCAAATGACTTAAAGAATTTAGTCACATGGTGCCCGTTAAATTGTAAAAGAAATCTAAAAAAATGCAACAATTTTCTTTTCTAAAGGAGAAGACTATTCCTCAATTCACACATGTGGAAAAACGTAGATTCGTAGATTCGTAGATTGACCAATTTAGGGGGATTTGATCGAACATCAAAGATTACGTTTTAATCTGCACATTGAGCGCTCTTTAAGCTGTGTCGGCGCTAGGTTTCATTACGAGGTGATCCAAAGAACTTAAATATCCTTAAATTATAAAAGGGATATATATGGGCTCAGTTAGATCCATGAGTATGCCTCTGTTGTTTGTTCTCCTTCGAACAGGTGCTATGTGGATTCAAAGGCAATTTTTGCTCTTTGCCCTTAGGAATTTGGGTTGGAGCTCGCTTGTCTCTTCCTCCTTATGAAAATAGGTTGCTTCTTTTATCCTTATTGCCACTTGAGAAACGTAGGTTTATTCTTGGCGTTTGCTTCTGAATTAAGTTAATAAATGATACTATCGATTCGTCCATATTACTTGATGAGACCAACTTTATTGCACCTAACCGCACTAGGCACTTTATCTTCGTTAAACTTAGTCAATGTAAATATAATTTTGAGCTGTTTAATTTGTTCAGAGTTGTTTGCAGAAACGTAAATGATGTCTATCGCTTAATCTCAATAATACATCTCACAATGATTCGAAAATTAACTGGTGTTATTTACTGTGATCGGTTGCCAAGTTGTCGCATGTTTGCAATGGTTTAGGCGTTTACTTGCAACTTAGTACTGGTTGTGGGTGTACCTCTGTGCTAGTTGTGTACATGCTTTTTTCGTTTTTTTCTTTACTTCTTATATACTTTGTATTAGTTTTTATTATTAATTAGTATAAGATTTACTCCTAAGAGTCAATTGAATTCGGCTGTTCATTTATTTTAGTTGAGTTACATGTGTAAGTAAATATATAAATAAATATGCGTATATGGGTGGGATTGCCATAATTCCCGAAATAACTTCTTCGGTTAAACCTATCATATCTTCCAGGAAATACAAGTAATAAGACTGAAAACGCAATGAAAGCATGTAATTAAACGATTAAAATCGGTTTTTTGCTAACTACATAGGAAATTTATTAAAATTAGGTAACGCAGTTATACGTAAACATTATATATCGCGCTTTGCGTCTAATATACATGTAATGGTGTATGGATAAAGCAGAAAAAAAAATTTTTTGTGCTTTCTACAAATGTCCCGGTGCACAATAAACCTCGTATGTGTACAGTAACAAAATAGAATTGATAACTCTTACTATTTAACTGATGCATGAAGACAAAATATTTATTTACAAAAAAATAATTCCAACACTGTCTTTATATTCGAACTTATACACTAAGTGTACAAAATATTGAGCTTGAGCAAAATGATATGACATGTTTACTAATTCAATTCTTTTCATAGAATGGCGAACCGGTGCTTCAGGTCGTGTTATTTTATATGACGAGGATACAACATCAAAAACCGAAAACGAGTGGAAAAAAATTAACACTTTGCAACACTATAACGTACCGGATCTTGCTACTTTAAGTTTGGTACCTAAGCAAAGTTCAATATACAACTTCTCCATACTATCAGACAAGAACGAAAAATCTCACAAGTAACGTTGAGTAATATAAATTTGTGAAAACATTAAAAAACCGTTTGTATACTTAATTCGACAGATATGAAACTCTCAATTTATCGAAGTACACATCGTCTTCACCGACCTTCAGCCGAGCCGGGAGCCCCCTAAACAATGAATTGCATGAAAATGGTATCAAATATTGGCACTTGGTCAAGCATCACGACAACGATTTGCAAAAGGAAGGAGAACGTGTTAACAAATTAGTGTCAGAAATTTATTTGACGCGATTATTGGCAACCAAAGGAACGTTACAGAAATTTGTTGATGATTTGTTTGAAACCATATTTAGTACTGCACACCGTGGGTCAGCTTTGCCTTTAGCTATTAAATATATGTTTGATTTTCTTGACGATCAAGCTTTGCTGCATGGTATTACTGATCCTGAAGTTGTCCACACCTGGAAAAGTAATAGTTTGCCATTAAGGTGGGTATAAGTTCTAAATATTTCCGATTACGATGAATTTAAGTATAAATACCAACTTTTGAATGTGAGTGCTTAATATATTTCTTAGAAAAGTCGTAAATTATGACAATAATGCGAAGAATATTCTTTTTGCACGTTTGCATGAAATTTTATAAGTTTCTGCTCATAGCAAAACTCAAGGAAGGCGGATTATTTGTTTACCTGACTAAGATATAATATTTAACGCTCTATTATATTTCTGCTTGCTTTTTGCTTTAGATTTTGGGTTAACCTAATTAAAAATCCTAATTTTGTGTTTGATATACACAAGTCAAATATCGTTGACTCTTGCCTATCAGTGGTAGCGCAAACATTTATGGATTCTTGTTCAACTTCGGACCATAGATTAGGTACGTATTGATTATTATGCACAGAATTAATCATAAGAAATGCAAACACTTTTCTTATTCAGGCAAAGATTCTCCTAGCTCAAAACTCCTATACGCTAAAGATATTCCCGAATATCGAAAGTGGGTAGATCGTTACTATCGTGATATACGAGAAATGCCACCGATATCTGACCAAGATATGAACGCTATGTTCGCCGAGGAGTCAAGAGTAAGTGGAAACGAAATATATTACGTAGTCGGGAAGGTCGTGATGCGCATTTTGTAAGCTCTTTTAAATCGTGCACAGAGTCGTTCGGACAAGAAAATCACCTTCTTTAATTAGTATCGTAGAAATGCGTGTCTTTGTTAATGAAAAGTCAGACAAGCGCCGATATTATGGCTACACTAAAAATAAACCACTGGAATTTAGCTTATGCGAACAAAATGAGACGCAAAAGTTTAGCTAAACATTCTGATCTATCGATAACATCCAATTGTATCCCTCATACGTTTATCCAGGTTAGTAAGAGTGTTGTTTCTATTTTGGCTAACAATTGAAGCAATCATTTTTACGATGAATTCCCTTTATAAATTTCTACATGTGCATTCAATTATTTGTCCGTGTTTTTGGTAGCTAAAGAAATGCAACAACTCAAAACTCCTACATTGCGCAATGTTCATTACCCATATTTTAAAAATGACTGTGTTGCTTCGTATTAAATCAACACATTAAGAATCTGCATAGAAGCAAATAAATCACAAAACCTTTCGCTAGAAACCACTTGATTTCTAATACAGCTGACTTTATCCCGAACAAGACCTTTCCGTTCATTTCTAACGCATCAGTAAAATAATTTAATTTCTCATTTCGTTAAATTTTTTAGCTTCATACCACAGAGTTTAACACAAATTGTGCCCTCCATGAATTGTACACTTATGCTGTAAAATATAATGAGCAATTAACAGTGACATTGGAAGAGGATGAATTTTCACAAAAGCAACGGCTTGCCTTTAAATTAGAACAAGTGCACAATATTATGTCGGCTGAATAAAATGAAATAATACGAAATCAACATTTTACTTAAAATAACTATTAAGGTGTTCAAAACTTTCATCAAGTGAGTAACTTATGTATGCATATACATACACACACAGCAAGAGTTACTGAAACTCAAAAAAGTGCAATGCTTTTTAGATAATGAAATAGTAAGGAAATATCTGAACTGTAGTTTCATAATAATACTTGTTTCCTTAAAGAACAAACTATAGAAATATAAATAACAACTCATTTCAAAAAACTAGAACATAATGTCCAGAAACGTTCCACTTAAAGGAAGGTCTTGTAAACTCAATTTTATTTTTGAAAGCCTAATCTAGACTAGCACTAATAACTAGACTCGATATTTTATTTTCTCGAATTGATCGTTACTGGGTGTTACGCCTTATAAAATAAATACACACTTGATGCTCGCAATCGTAAAAAATATAAAGTAAAAAAAAAAGCTGAAAAATATCAAAATATTTATTATAAAGAATTCTACCAAAAATGTATGAAAAATGATACATGCAAAGAAATTTAAAATTGACGAATATCAACAAAAACATATATATATTAATAGGTAGTTTAAAAAATATTGAACTTTCGAGAGCCAAAATTTGTACGTTAATTTCATTCATTCAATTTACATGCATAACGATATAATTTTTCACACCTACTAACGCTCTCTACTTACGCTCTACATTTTTTAGGCTACCTATTTATTTGCACTAATATACATACACATCCTTACCACATACGTGTATTTAGTTGACTGTTCGTATTGAGTTCTAAGGTTGCTTGAGCGCAGATGGCACTTGATTTCTTCTGGTTTGGTCCACTATAACAACCATAAATACACAATTTATTGCCACGTATATTCAGTTTTCTTCAAAATTAAATTATTTTCGTTATTTGGTTCGAGTATTATCTAATAGAAGGTAGATTTTTTATATGTCAGCGTGCGTTGTATCTAGACCGATACTAACCAGAGAATTGGTCACCATTTCAATACAATTTACTGTCAACTCTATAAAGCAAGTCCATAATTATGAAAAACGTACTTATAAATAATAATTAAAAAATTTGAATTGACTTTAAAAAGTGTTCCATAATACTTTTGTTCCATTCTGTGACTATACTTTGTTTTCTTTTTTTATTTTTCAAATAAAAGAAACTACTACTACTGCTACTGCAATTTTTTGTTTTAACCATGCAATAATATGGTGTATCCAAATTTCCTCGTTTCATGTCTATTATCTCCTTTGTTTAGTGCTGAACGCAAAAAATCAATTCTAGCCAAACCTTTTGAAATGAGCCTCTGGCCAAGTCCATCTTATTTTCTTGTTCATACGTCCATCTGTTTAATTAAGGAATCCTCAAAACATGATGATTTTAAAATTCATTGCCCCATGATATACGCAGATATTGCCATAAAAATGCAGATTTATTAAGATATATCACAAAATTTTATTGTGTGTCTGCGATTATTAAATTACTTGCGGCTATGCAGCTCCATTTATTTTATTATTGCATTTTTAAAACTTATTCTGCGCTATTTTGTGCTTAAAAAATGTGCTACATATTACAGTATTATTTCAATCAGTCCACGGATTGATTACTAGCCAATATTTATCATCGCTTTGCTTTTATATATTGTGACCATACTTCTACTCTTTTTCGCATTTCAAAGTCAAATAATTAAGAATGGTGAGATAGAAACTTGTGGGACTACCCAATATTATATGCATATTTATATTTATTTCTTTTCGTGTTTAGTAAGTTCTTTCTGTATTTCGTCTGTTTCATTTTTTGTGTTTACATAATAGACGTCAAATACTTTGCGGACAGTGTTTTTTTAACGTTCTTTACGTTAACGCATGTGTATACGTATTTCAATTATTTTTAAAGAATTTTTTCATAATTTTTTTGACGCTTTTATAAGTACTTTGACATGTATATATATTTGGTTATTTCTGTAAATAGTGTTTATTGATGCGATTGTATCTATAAATATTGTACTCAGGCCACCAGTCAGAATTCAAAATTGAAGATTGTATCATATCTCAGTATAAAGTAACTCATCGTAACTTAGGGAATGGATATCAATAAACAGTATAGATAGTTTTGAGTTAATTCTACGAACGTGTAGGTAAACGATAAATTTTCTCATTTATTTGTTTGTTAACTAACGGAAGATGAACAATCTTAGATTTCCCTTCCGTTTGTATAGGTGGCCAGAAGTTTAGATCACTTACAATATCATATAAATTTTCTGGTACAATAAGCATAAACAATGATTTAATGCGATTGTATAAGAGCGTAATTATAGGACTGGTTTAATTGCGAATTTAAATGTGTCGATCTTAATATGCCAACCTTATTTAACTTTTATGAAATAATTTATGTTATCCTTCATTGCAAAATGCGATATATATATCGGTTTGCTGGGTAGAAAAATAACCAAACCTTTCGCAACGCCAAACAGTACGCTTGTTGAAGCAAAAGTAGTTGGCTTTGAGAGCTTCTTTTGTTACTTTGGATATTGAGGGAGATGTTTCGCTCACTAAATTAACTCACTTAATTGCTTCTTGTTCATGATTAGCTCTATTATCAATCCTGCTAGAGCCAGAACATAGATAACATTCCTGTTTCGAAGTAGTGGTCTTACCAGTCCCGTTAAAAAAGACCCTTTGGAGAGACCTTACTTCGTATGGACGCTTCAATCCGAGATGTCTTAATATTATTGTATTCTCCAATTTATTAAAACCCGTTAGAGAAATCCGAGTGAAAGTCACTGCAGTTGACACAGAGTTAACGAAAAGTTTTACTGTTATATAAAAAATCGCGAATTCGGACCGACCGATCCTAAATAATAGTTGCTTCCATGTATTTTGATCAGCAAGATCTATTGGTGAAAATGATAAAGCAATGCGAAGTATCAATGTACACAACGATTAATTTGGATGATTTTAACCTTTCTCTACGTAAAATAACAGTGTCCCATTAGGTATTATTGATTTATTAGTCCAGGAGAGCCATCCACATCGACGAAGCGGAATATTCACAGCCATGAAGTTTTTTCGTCCATATAGTGGGATCAGCAAGATGTGGTGCATTACGAGTTGCTAACACTGACTGAAACTGTTACTGCAGATGTCTATCGGCGTCAATTGAACAAGTTAGACGATGCATTGCTGCAGAAAAGACGAGCAACAGCGGTTAACAGAGGCAAGATCATTCTCTTGCATTAGAACGCTCGCCCGCGCGTTGGGAGTTGTCAAAGTTACACTGTTGCAGCTCGAATGGGAAGTTTTGCCGCATCACTTGTTCAGATCGATGCAACATGGCTTGGCGCGCGATTTCGAAATAGCGAGAAATGCGAAAATGGGTCGTTGTAAAACGTTTTGTCAACACCATGTTGTCGGAAAGATGGGAAAAAGTTGTAGAAAGCGACAGAAAATATTTTGACCAATATAGATTGTGCTAATTCTTCCCAATAAATGCCTTTTTCAAGTGAAAGAATGTACGAAATACATGCAAGCACCTAATATTTAATATAACAACTTTCATTACAGAGTCAATACAAAATTGGCGCTTATCGCTGCCGTGATGTTAACAGTTTTCTTTGACTATCGTCATATTGTGCACTATGATTTGATTTCGCCGTGCCTGTTAATAAGGAATGTTATTGGAGTTTGAGGATTAATTTGAAGGCATTGAAATACATTTGAAATAATAAATAGATTTAAAAAAAAATAATTAAATTGGTCTTTGCTTTTTGGACACAGTAGTATATTACCCGGGTTCTTAATTTAAGTATCACAGAAACACTGTAACTATTAATTAAAATCAGAGCTGGAAAGATCACTCTTACACATTACGAAAGTTACTAGATGACTCGTATCTTTAGTACTTAAATTAAAGGTAATAAAAAGCAATTATCTTGTGAGAACAATTTACTTCCCTACCTTAAAACATTATATAAAGCGTGTTATCTGTTTATTCCGCATGACTTACTTCACGCAATATATGTAAGGATTATGCACCAGAAAATATTTATTTTGAAAATACAATAGCAAAAATAAATTTAACGTGATTGCAGCGAGTGACTGAATTGACTTTATGTGATACTAAAAATATTGAAGAATCATTCCTAATTTTAACTTGCGCAATTTGCGACAGCCCGGAAAACTATATCGGAACATCGCGGTCTTCTTTCGGATATAATACTTGTTCCTCACTGCACAAAGTGAAGTATCTTATGCCAAAATTATTATCCATGAAGATTCTTTGTGGCTAACACGTTTTTAGTCATGAATATCGACAGACGAAAAGAAACAGACAATCTACGAATGACGAGTGAAACCTTCTTACCATATAAAAATTATAGCACAGTGACGTCATAGTTAAAAACTCGAGGGACAAAGTTTTATTGTATTGAATAATTTTTAAATTAAAGAAATTTTGGTGTCGACCTGGAATCTATTTCGGAAAATCGCCCATTGAAAATAAAGAAAAAACTCACATTTTGAAACTGGTGGCATGGTATCTCGCTTGAAGCACATTTAAAAATGTTGTCCATAAATATAAGAACAGTGAGCGATCAAGAGGTCATATGCCTGCTAATGTAACAAAGCTACTTACTATCCCTGAGATGCACTCTATTTAAAAAATATCGCTAAGATCTCTTGAAATTTATTTTTCCCTGATATAATTAATTTTGAACTCAAAAATTTATTTTTAACTCAACCAATTCTGCCTAGATTTTTGGGCATCTTAATAATAACACATATGTACTGAATTACTAAAGTAAGATAATTGCAAAGAGATCGGAATAATACCCATGCGGCTGTATGTGTTGACTATTTTAAAATACTGTCATACTATGCAAAATTGTTAGATTTCAAGTCTCCAATTATATTCTTGCATATGTATTAACCTTATTGAACTAAATAAAATTATGAATTTCATCGTGGACACCATTTTACCATAAACGTATCATGTAACTTTTAAGAGAATTTTTGGCGATACAAATAATGAGAACAAAATATGAAGCAGTTAATTGATTGCTAATATAACAGGAGTACTTGTAGTAACCAAACACGAATACCAAAGGACTCCGAAATGCGCGCTAATTTCTATTTTAAAAATAATGTTGTTTGGGATCCCTTGACATCCTTGATTATATATAAAATTTTAGTTTATGGAGTTCCCCGTTTAATTCTTAAGTTGTTTTGATATTGCTTTTATAGGTTAGTTTATTTGATAATGTTCTCCTCTGCGAGCGTAAACTTTTTTAAACAAGTTCGCAGAAATGTGGAATAGGTTCTCTTTAGCATATAAGACAGCCGCTATGTTACGCTTGTTTTGTAGAAGGGTTTGCTGGATATGCGCTGCTGCTCGTCATATAAGAACTTGAAATTTAGACTTCTACAACTACTGTCTGTGCCACGTTTTCAGATTTTGCGCTTCGAAGGTAGATAAGCCTTATAAAGCCTTGAGATTTCTTTAGAGATTTTTCTATATATGAAAAAATATCTATAATCAATTTTTCTCCAACTGTTCTTGTTTTCAAGATACAAAAATGGATTAATTTGACCGAAAGTCTGCTTTTCAAACCAAAGGCATGTGCGCATTTCTTTAACTTGGGTTCTTAATCGATCAGTGCTTGCCGAATTTCACCACCCTAGCTTCATTATTACGTGTGTTACAATTCCCCAAAAATCAATTATAAAATGACCTATTTTGGTAAAAGTAGATGTATCCGAAAAGTCGCTGGTTCGCGTAATTCCCGTTATACAGAAATAACATCCATGTGATAAGTAATTAACATGTCATTAAATAGGTTTCAGAAATGTATTTAAAGTGCGACATTCTTAAAATAAAAAAAAAAAAAACAGCATGATATAACGAAAATGATGTTTTCGGTTTAATTTGTCGCCCTCATAGAACAAAGTTTATGAAACAATAGGAATAAACCAATTGTTTGAATTCTACACTTGACAACAAATTTATGTACAATAATAACTATAATAAAAACTGAGTTGACGATTGCTACTATGGTGATTGTAAATTACTATTTAATCCTCAATGAGGTACAAAAATAAGCCGTTTATTTGCATACTTTTGGGTACAGCAGTAAGTGCTGGAATGCTGCGATTCCTACTATGGTGATTAACATAGCGTTATATTTCAACTACAGCCTGTAGGCATATGGATAATCAAAAATACAATGAATTGAAACAATGGCCAATACGACAGCCAGTGCGCTTACAAACAACGTTACCCGAATTGGATTTAATAGACCTGTACTTACACTATTTAAATTTTGCACAACAGTAAGTACAGCAATTACCGGGGGCTTTTAACATACCCTGCGCAACAATCTGTGTAATTTGTCAATTTCTTAGTCAACAATATTTAAATTGTAATGAGCTTTTGTTGCTTTGAAGTTATGTACGCACTTAAAGGCATTCGATATATATCCAACCATTCCTTCAAGCAAATATTAGAACGAAAATTTCTTTTTGAATACATTTCAATCGCTTATATAATCTATAAACAATCTAAATATTTAAACTTATGTTCTCTCTTATTTATAAATGATGTTGCAGAGACAGCTAGGTAATAAGACAACCCAACATTTTTCTCAAATTTAGAGTTAGGTAGATCTCAGAGTTCTTTGATGTTTTGTTATCAATAACAGTAATGGCACTAAGAATTAGTGCTTTGCATTCTCCTTATTTCTAAGGGCAAAAGCTCTGCTAAACGGGTTCACGGTATAAAACGTTTACAAAGCAAAAGCATATGGAGTTCTATGTTTTTAAATAAATGGTCCACACCTAAGCGTATATGTACAAAAAAACCCAAGAAGTAAGTATGTATTAAATGTAATACAACTTCACATTGAAGCATTCCAAATTCGCCAAGTACTTTAAGAAAATAAAGTAAAAATATTCTATGAAGTGATATGAAGAAACTTTTTATAATTAAAAAAGTTATGTTGTAAGGAGTAATTATCTATTGTCTTTATTTCATTTACTGATTATTTACATATTTATTAATTTTATTTGCGTGTGTATATATTTTACATATTTTGTACAATCTTCCGTACCACTCATAATTTACTATTCAGTGCGCGTTACTTATTTATTCCGTAAAACTGGTTCCCTAGAATTCGAAAATTTGTTCATCTCTCTTCATAGAATATCTCCATTTAAATTTATTGAAACACCTGGCGAACACAAAAATTAGAACTCTTGAATATGTTCACACTCGCCAGCAAAAGATATCTTCTTTCACTGTAGTTACGGCAATTTCTTTTTATTCTAATAGATTTACGATATAGATGGACGGATTGTAGGCAACTCAGAAAATGAAGAGGACTTATTTATATTGATTCTATTGAATGGCTTTTATTTTAAAACTAATGTGTATGTGTCTTTGTTTTTATCCGTACGCCAGAAACTTTGCATCGTTTGCATAGAAATTCGGGGCAATTTTATAGAATTGCATTTGCACTACAAGTTCTATATGTAGTGCGGCAAAAGCGCCGAGGACAATGACTGCTCTTTGCTTTACGTTTTCACTGTCAAATAAACTTGTTTGTGTGTATATAAAGTTTAACATATAGCTTGCTTTGCTTTTCACGTAGAAGCAAATTTTTGGAACACCTAAAATTTCTGCTCGTACTTGTTTTTGTGTTTTTATGCTGTCCGTATTCACGGCACAAAACAGGTTTGAGTAAAGCCTTAAAAAGTAGTTTTCGCAACATAGTTAAAAAGTATTTTACTTATGCGTTGAAAAGGACCGCATAAACGCACACAAAACATGTTTGAGTGTATTTGTGAAACTAAACCAAATCGTATGTTTAATATTCCAATCACATTTTTTTTTATACTTCATTATCCTTTACGCCATAAACGCTAACCGTATGAATTTGTTTTCACAAAGCTAGCTAGCTATATTTTGCAGGCATTTTTTATCTATAACTTTCGGTTTGTGAAGATATTTCGAAAAATCTGCTATCCAAATGTTCGTTAAAACCATATACATGTTGGATCCGAAAACGCCGTGGGCAAAAAAAATGATTGTTGCACAAGCAGGGAATTGTCAGTGTACATGGTGGGCGGCAGGAAAGAACCAAGGGCTGATTAGCGTGGGACGCCCCCCGTTATTTTACACGATTCTTTGGTCTTGTCACTTTCATACATTAACGTGCGGTTCGAAAGGTCTAATGTTATAAAGTTACGTATATATTTGGAGCCTGCACTCTTCCCCAATTCATCGAATTAAGGACGTTTTTAAAATGAAGTCTAACGGCACAGTGTTCGTTCCCATCGCTTCTCCGTCACTCACCGATTGCGGCGTCTGAAGCAAACGCCACTACGTGCTTTATGTTATCTATCATAGGCCGTGGTCTTTTGAATCCATACCCGAGAGGGCACCCCTTCCCTCGATTCCTAGTAGGGGACGTTCCTGGCCCTCTTCAATAGTTTTCCCATCGTGTCTAAGGGGCAATTGTACCCGTACAACGATGGCCCTTTCGGCGGCTTATTATCTTTCGATATGAGCGCCAACTTTTGCACTTTTTATCTTTTAGAGAAGATCCTCTCTTCCACACGTTTTTGGAGCATCATGACGAAAATCTTTGGTCTCTTTCCCATCGCGCGTTTTAGTGCCAGGCTTTTAGCAATTATCTCGTACAAACTGCTGGTATTGAGCCCCTTTTCCTACCGTAGAATGCTACATCTACGTATGATGGTCTCTATGGGAGAAGCGAAGTTACAATTTGTAGATCACGACTGAGCTGGTAGGTTGTGACGAACTCTGCGCTTCCTATTTTTTTATGGCTGCTTTATATGCAGTTTCTTATGAATTAGTAACTGCCTTTTGGCTTATACGATTAAAGCTCCTATTTTACTGCTTATAATTGCTCTCTTCAAGTCGCGCTGTAGATTCTCATTGAAAGTCGATCTGCTTTGAAAGCCTGATCTGCCTCTGTCCTTTCTTCTTGGCTTTCTATTCCATTATTCCGCCAGTAGTACGAATTTTCTCTTTTGCTGGTAGATCTCGGCATAACTGCATTACATGTCTTAGTTAGGACTTCATTCTCACCTAACATGTTAGCTTGCTGCCCCTCCTCTGATTTCATGCGGGCCTATTACCAAATTGAAGATGTATTCCATTTTCTATGGGTCTCAACGTGAAAAGTGGTTATTTAGTTCCATTTGTGCAGTTGTCTTATTGGATTTCATTGTTATCTATGAAAGAAAGCCCATGCTAGGATTAACTAGTCCAGAATCTCTTCTCAGCTTTACGGGGTCTATTCGTATTCGATATATAATAATCAAGACCTTATCGGGCTCGGTATTGATGCCCACCCATTGAATCAATTTGCTGCTGGCCTTCTCCCGTTGCAACTCTCGCAATAGAAGTGCGCCTATTCGGCATGTTGGCATAACTAGGTTGCCGGGGACACGAGTAGGCCGAAATTATTATGTAGTTGTAGGCGTGAGAGCGTCGTGTAATATCGGCTACGGGGCACCACTAAATACGCTATGTCGCTTCGCCTTCTGCAATTCTTCATTTGCAATCTTTTACGTTATGATCACTTAAAAATGTTGCTTCATCTTTTTGTCTATTGTGCAAATGTCCGATGAAGGTAGTTCACACCTATCTTTTCTGGTCTTTTGTTTTTATATTTACGGATATGGCAGACATACAAAACAAGTCAAATTCGGCCTGTCATCGGTATCTCGAGAACTAGATGAGTCCGAAAGCAATTTATCCTAGGCTTATATATGCATCCGTCTTTCTTGTTAAAATAAAACGTATTCGCTTGTGCAGAAAATGAGATTATTTATAAAAGCATCTGCAGCTGCCGTTTTCGTCAAGATTTTAGCCATTTTCGATTTCTGCACAATTATTGGATCCTTGTTTAGAAAAAGACGACTGCATGGACAGTAATAAGTAACGAGGAACCAGCTTCACCGAACTTCACTTAAACTTACCCATTATAAGTACATTCTCCATCTTTCCAACCTTTTTCTTTTTTTCTTTGAGGCATTTTAGAATTGCTTCTTGTTTCTTTACTTTAACACAGTTACTAGTTTTTAAAAATTTAAAAACAAAAATTAAATAATTAGCATTTGTCAGTGTATTAGGTGTTTGCAAAAATGTTGATCACTTTTTCACTTGAAAAAGGCATTTATTGCAGAAGATTGGTACATAGCTTCCATTATTTCCTACAATTTTTTTTGCCAACATGAGGATATCATATCGCAAGAACTTATATTGGGTTGGCACCGATCCACCGACACATTTTCGCACTTTTTCAACTTTTCAACTCCGCGTGCCAGCTAAGCCATGCTGCACCAATCTGGACAAGTGGTAATCAGAAGGCGCCATGTTTGGTGAGTGCGCTGGATGTGGCAGAACATTCGAGTTGCAACAGTGTATCCTGGACATCACTTGCAACAAGTGGCCACAAAATGGCATTTTCACTCAATTCATGTCGCCACTTTTAAGCCGGTGAACTCAAAACCCACAACTGGGATGTGATGGAGCAGGATCACCATAAGCCTCTGGACGTGTTTGATGGGCATCAGTAGCAGATTTCCTCAAATAAAAAAAAAATATAGTAATAAATTACTCTTAAAATTTGGGAAAATTTTATAGAGGGCTTACGAAAAATATTGTGCATTTGGCTGCTGGAATTTTATACTTCGCAATAAGCTACTAGTTACCTGCGAATCCGTCACTGTTGAACAATATCCAGCGCGGGCGTAACTTCTCTTCTATTTAATAGAGATCCTTTGCAAAATTGCTGTACCCTTACACTGCCCAGCAAAAACTTAATTTCGACTTTTGGATTAAATTGAATTATACATTCTTATTTTTCTGATATTTAAGTTAAACTTTTAAATCTTCCAACATGATTAAGTTTATACTTAGGTAAATTTAAAACACTTTATTTAGATTATTGTTTTCTTTATTTGATAATTTACTTTCTTCTTCTACTTTGCATTTATTTGCATGCATATTGTTATGCACACATGGATGATAGCACAAATACAACGTTGTTTATGCCTGCATTGAAACATGTTCCTCGATTTAATAGTAGTGGAGTTGTATAAACTCAAAACGTTACTATCGAGAGTAACTGTTGAATCGCGTACCACAAATCCACTTCTGATATGGTGTTTCAATAAATCACAACAAACTGAGTAGATTCGTTGAATTTACTTAAGTAACAACAAAAGTTTAATTCCAAATGATCAATCCAGTATGTTATGCCTTTATAATAGAGTAGTCAGAATCAACATTATGTTTCATAGAGGAAAGCAACTAAAGTTAACAAAACTACTAATGTTTCCTTCGTAAATTTAGACTTTACCCTTACGGCGTCGAAGGTAGAATAATTCGGAGGGAAAAAATATAGTGAAAGATCTATGCAGAATTACTGCTTCATAACTAGTATTCCTTGCGATGTAGGTCTGATTTTCGATTTATTTGTTTTATTTACTTAATAAAATTTTGCTACATTTATGCTTTTAGGTAATTTGGTCTCCTTCATTATTTCTAACATTTTCGGTTGTGGGCTATAGTTCTGGTTTTCCATTTACATTTTCTTGTGTTTTGCTTGCATCGTTTTGGTTTTTTGCGGACATTGCTTCTTTCCAAATATAGCACGCTTGAAAATTTTTGGCCATCATATTGAAGGTATAACAAGATTTGTTTTAAGCATTTTTTTCCAAATTTGTTCTTTAAAATTGCTTACAAGATAAACTTGTATTCCAAATTTTTCAATTGTAGTTACTTTGGCTCAAGTAAGCTTTTCAGGAGTTGAGTAATCTTTTGCAATAATTTCTTCATTTACATTAAAAATAGTTTCACTAGATTTTTTAAAATACTTTCGTTGTTTACATTGGGACTTCTGAACGAATTCTGTAACCTTTTCTGCTCTTTTCATTTGTATGTGCACATTAGGGTTGATTAAATATAATCTGTTCTGAAGCGCCTTTTATTAAATGTAATATTGACTGGCAAAACGTCCGTAACTAAATGGGTAGGGTTTCGACACGCTTTGAAGCGTGTTACTTTTAAACTTTATATGCGATACGTTATAACGCTTTCCGGGTGAGGTAAGTGCTTGCAGTCTTTCCGATGTCATGAACATAAACGATACTAATGCTTATCAGATCAAACGTTGCAACTGAATTTTAACAGAATAACCGATAAAGTGCCAAAGTTTTTTTGGCTTTTTATACAATGTTAAATTATTGAATAACATAATTATTTATATTATATGAACAATTTTGCTTTGAAATTGCCTATTATTGCCTAGGAAAATATGTTGGTATAAATAAAATGCGCGTTCATTTAACTCTCGTCCAAAGCAAAACAATAAACAAGCACATTACATCAATCAATACCTTGCAAATAACAGTGATAGACAAAAATGTACATATTTTTTTACATCAAAGAGAACAGCTACCATTTCGTTGTTTAATTGCCTATATATATTTTCTGCTCTGGACAAGATCCGTGAAACAAACTCTATCAGCTTATCAATTGGTTTCGAGTCTGCTTGCGATAAAACTCGCCGCTATTCAACAGCATGAAGAACTCTTTGTTAGTTGGAATTAATTTAACTTTAATTGGACCTTCGCACACAGACGGTAAAGAAACTAATTTTTCTTGTTATTATTATGACCATCAGATTTTAAAAGACAATAATGATTTGTAGAGTTGATATTGGCAGCTCCTGAATCAACAGAAGTTATTGTAGTGTTACCGTATCATTTTCATAAAGCTTGATTGTTTTCGTTTTCTATTATGGCAAGTAACTTTCGAGAATTGCCGATACATTATTATTTCATTCATGAAATGTTCGTATTGTTTAAGGGATTTCTTCGTTTTGCATTCTTAATTTTTTACTTACTTATATATTGATCTCGATTCACAAAGGGATGCATTCGGCAATATTTGGCAATGCTGAAAAGCCCGACAAAAGACAACATTTGATCTGATTTTGCTAAGATAAATGTTTTTAAATATATCAATACAAAATTTTCAGTCTTGCAGAATACGGCAAAACTACAATATTATAAGAACATTGCACACAGTTTTATATTTCAAATATATCTGCAAGCTTACTTTTAGTGATTTAGCAATTTCTTTTTGTTTTCGTTGATCAATCGCATTTAAAAAAAACCTTATTTCTTATAACCTTATATCTTATTTGTTGAGTTTAAATATGAACTCAACCGATATAATTATGTAATATGTTATAAAAAATTAATAAAGCGTATTATATTAGTAATAATTTTAAAGCTTCTGTGTACAGTAGAGCACAAAACTTTAAATTTCTTTCCATATTGTAACACCTCCCGTCAAAAACAATGTGAAAGTTAATGTCGTTTCGTCATGTCCTAATTGACGTTACAACTCCCACGTTCCCCCTTTTGCTAAAATATCATCTGGCATATTTTCTGGGGGTGTCTATTCGACCAAAAAATCTCGTTCTTTGTATCGCTCACGCATAAAGCAACACATCAATGACATTTGTAGACTCCAAGGTTCATAATCGGAATCGTCTAATTTCTCAATATTGAATAATGATGAACTCATCCTTTACTTCTTTACGACATATCCAAAGATAGCTTTCTTTATATAATTTCATTGTTTTTGTGAAACACAAAAAATGATTTTAAACAATTTGTCCGGTGCCTGCGTGCACGACCTTGTTTTTGATTTAAATGTAATATTTTATTACAGCAGACTTTTTAAGACTAAAAAGACGGAAAGAAAGGATTTGGCAAAGAATATATATTTTTTGGTTGTAAGCAACTGCAACAGATAGTAATGAAGATTTTATATTCTGCAATATTTCTCTAGACATGCTGCGTTCCGTAATCATCTCAAGTCCAGATGTGGAAGCTGAAAGTATGTCTGCACTCGCCTTTTGATCTGCTTCGGTCCATGTACAAATTCCTTCACCTGTTCTTGCACTCTTCTTGAATCTGCATACATATCCTCAGAAATCCTTTTTGATTAAAACTGCACGCATTAGAAACTTGTTGGATTGAATTTTTTTCAATTATTGTTTTCTTAGCTTCACTTACTAGAAATTTTTTTCAATTTTTATTTTTTACATGGCAGTTTTTTCAGGACTGTGCCGATAACCTATCGAAAAAAGCGGTGTTATGTCGTCTGTCACAAGGGATTAATAAAACATATTAATAATAACAATAGTGCCAAAACTACAAAGTTTTAAATTACTTTGTATAATCTAACAGTTCGTCTGGTTGATTTATTAATTAACAACACAAGTATAAAAATATTTTTTTATTAAGAAAGTAGAAAGAAATTCTGGGAATAATGTAGATAGATCGCTATTGTATTTAAATATTTTCTTTTCGTCATTTTTATTTAATATTTGAACGAACTAATGGAATTTCTATTGCAAAAACTAAACGTTCCAATTTAAGTGTAATGACTTTTCAATTTAATCGAACCGGGTTGATTTACAGATACATCATACTTTTCTAACTATTTTTCTATTAGATAACTTAGATGCAATAATCCGCATTTGGCTGATATTATAACATCCTGCAAATGGTCTAGATTACTTTTTTTTTACTAAATTTCAATGACTTCGTCATAGAACGTGTTTTTTCCGATATTTGGTGATTGCATTTATTTGTTTTACCAACAATCTCCTGTCTTTCTATACAGTGTTCTTAATATGTTCAATTGTGTCATCGTTCATTCGTTCGTTTAAATATGTTCTTTTTAATGGCCTTACATTACAGTTCGAGAGTTTTCGATAATTTTGTGATCCTCTTCGCCCGTCCTGGCTTACTATCTGAACTTTCGTGAACTCTTCCCGGTAGTTTAGTGAAGGTGCCAGCGAAATATCCAACAATCTAAAAAGAGTCAGCACAGCGGGGCAACGGCTGACTCCCA
>KK502786.1:137595-222598 GCA_000688735.1 Glossina austeni
TGATCGTAACATGCTTGTAAAAATGTATATAAGTAAACTATTTGCGGAAGGCAGTTTAGTCGTAAGGGAACATTGAGTCGTACGAGAACATTTGAGTTGAAAACGAATGTTAAAGTTGAGAAGTCGAAAGTATTACCAAAGTAAAATGCTAATAATCCTATCCTTACAGAGTAGATTGTAAATAAAGAAACTTGGAGTTAAAAGAATTCTGAAGTGCATTTCTCTTGAAAATAATATCCACGTTCTAGTGATATGGACCGTATCATAGAAAAGCGGTAATTTGTAACAATACTCTAATTTATCGTCTCTAACAATACTAGAATATCGATGAGGTCGCATTGGCCACAGGTCCTTGATTTATAATACCCAACACACTAATTCCGCCTGAACAAATTAAACCTTTCATGGTTTTGTCAAGTCAGTTTGTGATGGTCTTTCCTTCTTGACCGTGTCTAACTATTATGGGCACCACCTCATGGTCAAACGTTGAAAGTTCCAACAAATACAATCTTTTGGAGATATGATTTTTAGTAACCAGCATCTGCAAATCTTCGGAAATGAAATAACCAGTTCACGTTGGCATCTGCCGAACTATATCAATGCGCGACTGGCTTTATTAAGGGTAAATAAAAAAGTGTCATAATCGACGTCGTTGCAAAAAAAAAAGGATAAAAATATAAAAAAAACGGAAATGTTTTAAAATGAAGACACTTTTGTTCATTCACTTGTATTACTAACTGGAAAGAGAAAGAACTTATGGAAAAAAACCCAAAATTATTATCGCAATACCAACCTATGGGCAAGAACTTCGAATGTTCTGCCAAATTTGAATCAAAGAGCTTAATTTTTGCAACCAGGGGAGTGCTTACTACAAACATTATGCAGATCTGCAGACAGACGAGTAGACGGATTTGCATGGATCGATTTAGAATTTGATGGTGATCAGGAATGTATAAGTACTTTAGCAGGGGGTTCTCTGAAACTACTTTCTGGATGTTGCAAACGTGTTGACAAAATAAATGTACTCCATAGTTCGGTGATAGGTATGAAAATTTATTATAATTTAAGGTTATTAAACATACATTCCGCAGAGGTGGAGTAGTGGGCAATAAACATTATTACCAGCTAACGATCAAACATACTCGTTTAGAAAAAATATTAAACTCTCAAGATTAAAAAGCGCTCAAACTAAAATATACTTTAAGGAAAAATGTAATTAAGCATGCGAACTGTTTAGTTACAAAAATGTATAAAAAGAACGTAAATATAAACAATGATAAGCACAAAAAAAAACGTTGCTGTAAGACGAATTAACGGAAAACCAACTTAGTTCCCCGAAATCACTCTAAAAAATTGCAAAAAGAACAAGAAAACTGACTATTTGTTCATATTGAACTAATCGAATCAGTAAGAAAACCAAATATATGCAATTTTCCTTCATACTTTTGAAGATTAATATGAAGTATTCATTAAAAAAAAAATTTTTTTTTCTGTGATCTGCCAAGGTTTTCGCCAGAAATCTCAATAAATTTTGATTTAAAATTTTATAAACTTGTATATAGCAGCTGCATTTAATTTTCTTCTTAATTTATTTTTTTCTTAATTTTATATTGTTAATTGGGCGACATTAGGTTACATGTACAATAGATATATATCTATATATATATATGCATTATGTACAATATAATTCGGTTTATTTTATATTAAATATTAGTAGGCATTTACTTTTACGTGTCTACCAAATTTGCTTATTTGTCAGTAAAACACAAAAAAAGAATTAAACGGAGACGATTACGTAACGTACATATATTATATACATACGTAAATATAATTCGGTTCATTGTGTATTAAATATTGTTAGCCGTTCATTTTTACTAGTCTACAAAATTTCTTTATTCTATTGAGTTATTTTGTACGATTGAAACTCGAGATAGTTCGTTAAGTTTAGATGCACTTCGAGAATCGAAGATGATAGTGTCACTCAATAAGCATTTACTACTCACCAATGAAGCAATAAAAAACAGTGGTAAGCGAGTCCACATTGTTAAAAATTGTTGGGCCGCCATATTAAAAAAAATGAAGAAGATAAACAAAAACAATAACAACAAAACGCTTTTGTAAAGGCGCTATTGCGAAAGATTAATTTAACAAAAATACATGGTTCGTCGACGGTAGCGGTACGATCCATATTTTCTGCAACAGGAATATGACTAATATATCTTTCCTTGTAAGCACAAAATATCATTGGCCTGTGATCATTTTTTGAAGGGAAAAGGGAGCGAACAAATGACGAGCTTTGAAGCTTTGGAGAAGAATAGCGCCGGGAAGTTTGAGAATATACTGGATAATGTGAAAGTTATTGATTCTAAATGGGTGTTTACTATTAAAGGAGATTAGTGTGGTAATATAAGAAGATTTAGAGCGAGGTTGTTGCAAAGGGTGTAGTCAATAATATGGCGTTACCTTTAGCGAAACATTCTTCCTCGTGATTAGATATTTGACCATTCGAATGCCCGTATCACCCACGCAGAGCACCTTATTTAGGGTTTATGCTTTTGTGGCTGATAGTTCTGTAAGCGGAGGAGCAAAAAACAAGCTGTTATTGCCTTTAGCAGTATTGAGGCCGAATTTCTTGCATTATTTGAAGGATTAAGAGAAGATGTTTATTTGAAACCATTATTGAAAGAAGTATTCAAGATAAAATAACCCCGCTTTCATAAACTTTGACAATTTAGGCGCTCAAGATATTAAACATCTAGTCCTACATGGGCGAAGCAAACCTATTTACGTAAAATGTATTCCTGTTAGAGAAGTTGCAAAAAGCGCAATAATCGAACCAAAATATATTTGCACAAACTCTAAAATTTCGGATATTGTCAAGTCCGCGTGTGTAGGGTATATGGGTCTTACCTCATGTGAAATTCAGATTCCGATTTAGCACATTTATTTATTTCTTGAATACGTTATGCAATTTAAATGCTATCAAAATTTCAAACTATGTAAAAGCATTAAAAAACCCTTGTTATTTGCGATAGTTATGCGCATTCCAAATGTACAGGATTTAAAGGTAAGTAATCTGAGTGCATCAACCTTAAAACAATTGATTTGCGGCTGTCTCGCCACAAATGTAGATGGCTAGATATTTACAGTTTTAGGCTGATGAAGCAAACGCAGGATGGGTTTAACAGTCTGGGAAATGATTTGAATAACATGGCGAATGGCTTTTGGCGCAAAGAATGCTTACTAAAAACTTATTCAACGTTTATGATTCCGAGAAGATGCAATTGTCGCCGTGCTTATTTGATATAAACTTTCCATCTCTTCCCGTAGTGTTGGCTTTGTCGGAGGTGAATTTGGGTATGATGCCTTTATCTGCTTTTGCTAAGGAGGTAAAAAATTTCCCTTCAGTCACGATCTATACATCTTCAGTTGGCTTAAGTGTCGAGCTTCAACCAAACTTACTCTGAGCCGAATGTAATGCAGGATCAAGGTGTTTGCGGAAATTAGGTCATTTCTGCTCGCAAAACCATTTTTTATTATTTATTTGTTGCCATTAAGTATTACAGTTGATAACATAGCGAACTTTATGCGAAATAATTTGCCCGGTGCTGGTTTATTAAAAAAAAGGATTTTCAAATTTCATGACGCTCAACTGGGTGCAATTTTCTAATTTAAAATTCTTGTTCCGCTCGTTTCTTTGATCGACTGCTACGTAAAAAGGGATTTCTTAATTCTGTCGATACTGATCACACACATTTTTATATTTCCAGCAACTTGGCTAAAGCCTGCAATTAATGATTCTAAAATCTTTTGCACTAAGTTTGAAATCTATGACAATGAGAGAGTTTTCAAATTTGGTGAAAGTATACTATTTGCAATTTGTACACTATCAATGCCGGTTTTATTACTTGTCTTTGTTGACATTGATTTCGTTTGTGTCCGAATTATGATTACTTATTTCCCGCTATATATTAATTACTGGTATATATTCATGCATATGATATTTCTCTACATGTTGATCATCTCCAGTTAATTATAATGGTTATGAGCTGCCTGAAAATTAGCAGAATGATCGATATCTTAGGGGACATTAATTTACCTTATTTGGTTTGAAATTTGATATAAGACAGCGAACCTCTCATTTTTCTTTCTTACCCATCAATGTTTATGGGAACTTTCGGTGTATTTTGTGAATCATGTTTTTACCAAATGAACACTATTTCGAAATATAAATGGGATACTATTGGATCTTAATTTTTCTAAAGATACCAATTTGTTAATTTCTCGGATTGGCCCTTTCGTACTACCGGAAGAGATCCACGTCGTCCCTAACTTCAATTGCCCGCTAAAAAGTAGAAGGTTTTATTTAGTAAAACTTGTTCATAGTTCTTTATAGGAAATTTATAAAAGGCTATTGTACGTTTTTTGTGAGGCTGTTCCGGTTGCATATGTTGATTGCTTGACGGCTTAACCAGTATGATTTATCACACACTTAAAAATGCTTCGTTATAAATCTTGTGGATTATTCTGACGGAAGACGAAATTTCGACTCTATTAAAAAAAGATACTACACGAATTACTTACTTAAAAGGAGAGGAGAGTTTTACGTAAACTCTAAGAACTTTTAAAATTTTATCAACTAGAGACGTAAAATTGGAACCTTCTAAACGATAATGTATTACGAAAACTCCAAATCTTCAAATCCGCCTGTTATAGGTGATATTTCCCCTGACTTTATTGAAAAGTCTTACGCCGCTACTGATATTCGATAACATCTATATCTTTTATAGGGAAATCCTATGGTGTTTTTCCATCTATTAAATATTTTCTATCCAAATGGAATTCCAACTTGTATTCTCAGGACTTGTATCAATTTTCTTTACATTTCACTCACGCCCAGCTTTAAAAACGGTCTAAGTATGCACTACTTCCCATCTCTGTGGAAGACTAACTACATTATCCCAATGGGTAAAGGCTGGCCAAGAACAAACGCTGAAAATTACCGTGGAAGTGCAAAATTGAGTGCACTGGCTAAGCTGTTTGGATCCTCAACAACACAAAAGTTTTATTCATCTACAAAGTTCAATGTGTCTTGTTGTCAACATAGTTTTATATAGAAGGTCCAACAACTTATTAGAATTAAGTAATAGTATTTTTCAATCTTTTTGGAGCATAATTAAGCCGATGTCATTTACATCGTCTTTCTACAGCCTTCGATAGAGTCAATCATGACCTACCAATTTGTAAATTACGCTACATTGGTTTTAATGAGAGTATCATCACCTCAGAGTGCATATTCGAAATTAATTGCAATAAATATAGTCAACCTAGAATGAACAATCAATATTATTTGAATGCAGATCAAATGTTGGTTATTTAGATCAACTCAGTACATCTTGATTTTATTCATGATATAATCCTAACAGTAAAATAAAAATAAACATAATTGAGGATAAAGGTCAACAAAGTATATGTGATGCTTTTTATAATAATAATAACTGGTAAAATAAGGCGAAATTTGAGGTCTCAAAAATTAAAAAAATAATTGTAATTAGAAAGAATCGTAAAGAGAAAGGAATTCGAGAGGATGATTTAAAAAATCGCAAGGCGTAACATCGTCAAAAATCGAATGTAATTAGAAAAAATCGTAAAGACAAACGAAGACGAAAAAAAGACTAACATTCAAAGGGAGATGTTGTTCCTCGGTTAATTAAACTTTTTCTTTTTTAATAAAATAGAAGATAAAAGTGTTACAAAAACAGAAACAATTAGTAAAATGCAATTTATTATTAAAATAGGAAATGTTATCTATACTAGTTAATAGACCTCAGGATTGGAAGTCATGTATATGCTATATGCTATAGATTCTCTTCCTTATCAATAAATTGAATCATAAAAAAGTAATCAAACAATATCAGCGAAATGTCAAGATCATTCTGCAGCTTCAAATCCAAAATAGCTCTTTGAAAAACGGTTATTTATATGTCGTAATAAGCAAATAAGGATAAATGTCGTTCCAATTAATACATGAATTGCATGAAACCCCGTTGCCACAAAAAAGATTGAGCCATGAAGAAAATCTCCTAAAGGAATTTCTATATACTCATAAGCGTCAAGCACAGCAAAATAAATTCCTAATAAAATAGTAAAAAGTCGTCCTTAAGTTGCTTGTGAGTGATTCCATTCTATTAAACCATGATGAGTTTATGTAACGTTAATGTTAATTGAATTACTGTATCTTATGAAAAAATGTGAGAGTGACTAAAGGATACTCCATAAGGAAGCTCCAATTTCATTTAAGGGAGATAAATTTCTACAGAAACAAAATACAAAAAAATAATACAGTAATAATAACGCTGACAGAATAAATAAAGTGATGGCTCATCGTAATTCTATTGTTACTACGTAAGTATGATGACCTTGGTAAGTTCCGTTTTGTTACTATTGATAAGCAGTTAAAATACTAATTACATTTTCTAAGATAAACAATGAAATGTTATAGTGGTGAAATCATTTTACTAGACCAGAAACTATTGGTTAACGGTCGTGGGCTACACTCAATTAAATTTTTTTGCTTATTTATTGAATTCTGCTAACATAAGCTAACTCTTAAAAATAAATTTTATATTACTTATTGCAACTAAGCTTTTCATATCTATAACAAAGAGGGGAAAATAAAGAGACAAAGAAAAATTAAAAACCAGAATTCACGTGTAGCTAAAGAAGAGAAAACGAAGAAAAAGCATGTACACGTATAACACAGACGCGCATTACCAACTAGTGGATATTCCAGCATTGGTGTCATCAATCTAAAGTATG
Organism: Glossina austeni; assembly: GCA_000688735.1. Classification (NCBI taxonomy): domain Eukaryota; kingdom Metazoa; phylum Arthropoda; class Insecta; order Diptera; family Glossinidae; genus Glossina; species Glossina austeni. The sequence continues at coordinate 144,415 of KK502786.1, forward strand.
TCCTTTTGTAACATATAGATCGTAAAACTCTCTGGACCACTGTTTATTAAAGAAAAGTATAGTCCCAGCAAGTTAAAACAAAGTTTATTATCATTCAATACTTTTGAATAAACAAATGAATCTTCGTTTTACTATTTGTATGAATTGATGAAATGAATCCTCGTTTTACAATTTGTGTGAATTGATGAAATATTCAGTCGAAAAAGAATTCCGCTTAACGAAGAAATACTTTCCGCATTTTTTAGTTTTAATTCACAAAATTTTCTTAGCTTATCATCAGCATATACCAGAATATTTTAGCAACAGCAAGGGGCCTAAATGGATCCCTTGAGGAACACCTGACTTCAAGATAAATTCATCAGATACGATGTGGTTAAAAAGGACTTTAAATGATGTATTATGAAACTAAGAGCCTATCTATTTCAATACGTATGATGCAAAACTCAAGTCCTGGAGTTTGAACACCAATAATTTCTGGTTAATGACATGACAAACTACTGAAGTCTCTGTATACGATATCACTGTGAGCGCCACTAGAAAAAGCCTTGAAAATATGGCAAGTGAGATTACCAAGTACGTAGCGGTTGATTTTATTTTTGGAAATTCGTGCTGATATGAAAAAATATGAGACTTGAAAACTAATAGGTACTTTCATGTATTTTTCAAAAGCGAAATCTATTTTCGAAAATAATAAAGCAATGGGAAGTATCAATATAGACAAAGAGTGAATTGGATGATTTCAACCATCCTCTACATAAAACAAGTAAGAAAATTAAATTCGGTCCGAACCGAATCTTTTATATTCATCACCATTTACCCCAAAAAAAGGCAAAAGAAGTAAAAAAACAAAATTTTTATGCTCTATAATATGGAGCGTGTGCAGCTAATTTTTTCTGTTTTTAAATCAAAAGTTCTTGTCGTAGAGGCATATGGACATTGTAAGCGCGTCCTTTGAAAAGTTTAGGTCAATTCCAAATTGTTTTGCAAATTTGTAGGCGATATCTTAATTTTTGTTAACGGGAGAATGTTTACCACAAATACTACGAAGTTGCGTAAACAGACAGACGGACATGTTAGATGCATTCCAAATTTGAAGCATTTATATACCTTGAGGCGTTTTTGAAGCTTGTTTCTGCGCCTTATAAAGGTATTGAAAAAACAATTAAACTTTGATACACCATTATACTGAGTAGAAGTGGTCATTTTTTTCGATTTTTATGCACGAATGTTACAGCATCGCCCATAGAATAAGCGCTCAAATTTTTGGACATTTATTTGTTACACTTTATGAGTAACGAGCAAAAAATCAACTTTTCATTTCTTTTGGGGAACAGAGCTATTTTCAGTTTAGGTAGTGCTTTTCGACCAAATTGGCCCAATATGAACCTGCGCGGAAGAACTTCTCATGTTTTTGCCAAATTTGAAGTCGATAGCTTCATTTTTACGGCCAGGAGAATGTTTACAACAGACTTGGCACAGAGGGCAGATAGACGTGCTTAAATCAATTTAGAATTTGATGCTTATCAAGAATGTACATACTTTGTGGGGTCCCTGATGCTTCCTTCTGGGCGTTGCAAACGTTTTGACAAAATGAATATACCCCGTATTCTTCGGCGATGGAATAATAGTGTTCCATTTAGTATTAGTGAGTTATTAAGTGTATACAGACGTTAATCATGGACCGCTAAAAATGGCATTTTCGACATTCATTACCTTTGTGATTTGATTTGAAGAAATCTGCTGTCGAACCTCATTAAACACTTTTATAAGCTTATGGGAATGCTTCATCATATCTCAATCGTCGGTTTTGGTTCCAAGAGTACAAAGGTTGTGGTTCTGACGTCAATGACAAACAACGGCCCGGAGAACCAAAAAAAACTCGAAGACAATCAATTGCTTATTAAATAAAAACCTAGCTAAAACCACTACTATGACAATTCCAAGCACAAAAAGTCAAGTTAGCTCAAGAGAACCAGCCACGTCGACACCGAAGCGGAATATTCATGGCCATAAAATTTTGCTTGTCGATGATAGGATCACCAAGTGTACTGTGTTACGAGCTACTAAAACGAACGAAACAGTTACTGTAGAAGACTGCCGTCGTCAATTGCACCAATTGAACGATGTCTAGTTGCAAAATAAACAGATAGTAGCAGCTAACATATGCAAAGGGGTCCTCCTGCATGGTAACGCTCGGCCACACATTGCACAAATAGACTGTTGCAGTTCGAATGGAAAGTTCTGCCGCATCATTTGTTCAGATTGACGCAATATGGCTTGGCACGCGGTTTCGAAATGTTGAATTACGCAAATGGGTCGATGATTGGATCGCTGCTAAACCAATATGTTATCAGAAAGTTGAAAAAAAATAGTAAAAAACGATGGAAACTATTTTTATTAATATATATTGTACCAAATTTTCTCAATAAATCCCTTCTTCATGTGAAAAATTGATCAAAATACATGCCAGCACCTAATATTCGGTAATCATAAGTCCATACAACTTAGGTAAAACACACTATTGGCAATACCTCTACAATTCTCGACTAAATGCTTCGCTTTTTTGGATAGAAATTTGAAAGTTACCTCTTCAGCAGAAAGGGAAACCGCCTGTCTTCAGAAATAGATTAAACATCTTGCCGATAACACCACATAGTTCGTCATAGCATGATGTCAAAAGTCACAAAAATGTTAAGCAAAGAGATTCACGGTTTACATATCTCCAGAGCAATCACGGTCATTAAAAATTTGCAAAATTCTTTATGAATAAGAAGAAGTAAAAGTGTTTGCGACCACTTTGTTGGTCGAGGAAATTAAATCTGTCACTTTCAGTAGAGCAGATTAAATAGACGTGCGCAGAGACATTTTTCATGTATATTTTGAAAGTTTGTTTTTGCTATTTTTATAGAATTTAATTGCTTTGCAGACAGGATTTTAATCGAATCGAATGCAGAAATAGCTAGCCTTAATACGCTATAAAATGAAGAATTCTCAACGGAGAAATGAAATATAATATGTGCAATATGTGCAAAGTGAGTTCTAAGCAATAAAATATTGCCTTTGCTAACTTCTCATTGTTTATTTGAGCAAGTGAGATTTAGTCATCTAGGGTGATCAAGTCATCTTGCTTGCAATGAAAGGATAGCCACATTATTGGATAATATGGATAATGACCATATTAGTAGGAGGACCTATCACCAACGTCACAAGAAAGGGATGCATGTTTCTTTACAAGTAACGTAAAAACGATTGCGATTAATAGGATGTAATGGTGAGAAATATTTCTTATTATTCTTTTTTTCAGACTTAGGTCCGTCTAAGCTAATGGAGCTATAGCGGTCGCTTGTTTAAACACTCTCGTTAGCACCGGAAATTTGGGAATTTATTATCTGGTTATTAGGCGTAATAACTTTAGGATTAGTAGCTATAGGGTTTATAACTTTGGAATTGTTAGTAGAATATAAAAATGGAGCGCTCAGCGCGACCATAGGATTAGGCTACGAAAAGTATACAAGCTTTCCGGTAAGAGATAAGCTGAGGAGAAAAGCATCTTCAAAAACATAGCATCATATAAGAAAGGAGTAGTAAAAAGTCAGAGATGCAAAAGAACAGCATATTATTAAAAATTAATATTTGGAGGAATACCCTGTAACGTTCGCGTATGTAGATGTAGGGTGTTTCGGTCGGTCGATTTGTTCTCTGCTCTTTGCAAGAGAATAATGTGCAATATAATAACGGAATTCCGTTAATTAGTATCTCTTTTCATAATTCTTCACTCATATAATATATTAATTCGAAGAGATAAGCTATAAAAAGAGAACAAGGTCCAAGGCCCGTCTGTAAATATAAGGATAGGTTTTGTACTTGAAAATGAAATGCTTATCCTTCCGATGATTGAGGAAAAGACTCACAAGGAAAAAACAGAGCAAGCCATTCTAGATTGAGCCGTCAGGAAGTGGACAAGAAGAAGAGGAGTAATTGGAAAAAGTTTAATTAAAATTAAGTTGAATATAACTTTGAAAGAATTAAAAATAATTAGTTTTATCTCTAAAAATATTTTAAAAAATTTTCCAAGGTTACAAATGAAAGCAACCAAGAAAGAAAAGAAAAAGACGCAGCTAGATAAGTGAAAGAGTAATTATATTGAAAACAAATAATTTAATGTACAGATTCTAAAAAAAGGATAAATAAATTTTTATATGCTCTTTTATATGCTTGGGAAAAAAGTAACGTGTGCATGATACAAGACAAAAAGAATGCAAAGAGAGAAAAAATAAACATACATCTAATTTCCGGTTGGAGACGAGGATCTGGACCACTTCTCGCCAGTCATAGGAAAGAGGTGGAGGGAAATTATCTCAGTAAGTAGTCCCTTTTATTTGTGACTTCTTAATTTGATTTAATTCCAGCAAAAAAAAAAAGAAAGATGTAACAATAATGCCTGCGACTTAAACGGCAAATATGGTTCCGTGAGGATGTGTGTGTGTGCGTTTTTTTTTGTCCACCTCACCACGTTGCCTATTCACCCAGGATCGCAAATCTGGTATGAGCCGGTGCGCCCATATCCCCTTACTCGCTCTGCTCCAACGCTCCTGCCAGTCTTTCACCAGTCACTGTTTTGCTGGCTGCTTAGCCGCTTCAGCCGAAAATCTGTGAAATCCGGCCATATACATACCTTCTTTAGCTCGCAAATCTATTGGTATCATGCCTGCGATAACCAAAGCCGCATCTTCCGACACCGTCCGATATGCGGCGGCCTTAGAGCGCGTAGCCCGTATGCTGATTGGATGTCTCTCGCGTATGATGGTATAGCGAGGGCATTTTTACACACCGAAGAGCCATACATTATTGTCGCTTACCACTTCTGCGATCAGCTTTCTAGGATCTTGCCTAGCGCTGCGCAAGTTTAGCAGTAAGCGCGCCAGTGACTTTGCTGCCTTCGCTGCCTTTTCGCCCGTGTATTGCAGATGCCGTTTAACCGAAAGTCTGCAGTCGATCGATAGGTATTTGATGGCTTCTTGTGACTGTATCCTCGTGTCTCCCACTTGGATAGTCACTTTCTCAATCTTCTTCCTAGAAGAGATTAATATTGCTTCTGTTTTTTCTTCCGCTTGATCTAAATCCACTGGCCGCAGCCACCTCTTAGTTATGTCGGCGGTGCTATTCGCTGTAGTGGTAATTCCCTCCAAGGTTTTTGCTACGATGGTTATCGCTATGTCGTCAGTAAAACCAGATGCTCCCTCAGGGAGAGGTAGTCTCAGAATATCGTCGTACATTACGTTCCACAATGTAAGGCCTAGTACTGATCGCTGAGGTACGCCTCCAGTGATCAGCCTTTCTCTGCACCCTTTATTGTATCGCAGTTTCCTGCCAGTAAAATAACTAGCCACTATATATATAAGATACGCTGGGACTCTTCTTTCTAGTAGGGCAGCTATGACACAATACCAGTTTGCTGAGTTGAAAGCATTTTTAATGTCTAATGCTATTACTAAGCAATACTTTTTATTGCCTTCCATCCAGCATGTTCCTTTTATCGCTTCTGTTGCAATATTCGTAAGCACCTTTATTGCAACCATTGGGCTTTTCTTTTTCCTGAAGAAAAATTAGAAGTCCGATAGCCCTTTAGAGCTCTCTAGTGATTCTTTTAAACGATTTCAAATGATCTTTTTATACACCTAGCCTATCGTATCTAATAGATAAACAGGGCGGTATGCGTTTGCTTCATGCGATGGCTTATTTGGCTTTGGCAGCAACACCAGCGTTCGTTGTTTCCACTTATCTGGGAAAATTTTTTTTTTCAAACGAGCGTTGAATGTGCCCGCAAACATAGCAGGCTTTGCCTTTCTTGGTTTTTATTTCCTTTTCAATGGCAACAATCTTCTCAGGCCCGGTGAAATTAATATTATCTCTCACCCCAATCAGTGGCACATATACAAACATGACTTTCTGGGGAAACAGGGTGCAAATTATTTCTTCCACACATTCTGCACAACTTGGTTGGCCTGAATATTTTAGCTTCTTCATTACCAACTTGTACGCCAAACCCCATGGGTCCTCATTTATCTCGTTAATCAGGTTCTGGAAGCAGTTTTTCTTGCTGACCATAGTCGCTTGTTTTAAAAGCCTTCGCCTGAGTTTGAACTCTTCTTGATGGCTGAGATAAGCACAAGTCCCCATCGATCTTTGGTAGACACGCCTCGCTCTATTGCATTGAGCCCTTAGTTCGGCTATCTCATCTGTCCACCAGTATACTGGCTCTTTGCTTTTATAGAAGCAACGTCTTGTCATTGAACCCTCACAGGCTTTTATAGTCCGTGGTATAACCTCGACAAGGGAAGCCTGTGCCAAGTTTCTGGGTACCGCTTTTTCCAATATATCCTCGAAGATTTCTTTGTCTAGAGATTGTGGTTTCCATTTGGGACTTCTGAGAGGAAGTCTAAACTTGTTCGCCCGCTGGCTCTGGTGTAGTTCCCAGATTATTGCTGCGTGGTAATTATGGGTGTAGATGTTGCTAGTAGCAACGACCGTCTCTATTGAACGTGTTTTCATCACCTGCGTTTGGAATTGACATATCCAGTGAAGCTAGGGATTCAAGCACTATTCTACTCTTAGCGTTCGTCCACTTGGTACCCCAATCAGTCGCCCGGGCATTAATATCACCGGCGAAAATTACCGGCATTTTCCCCCTTGCGTCGGGACATAGCTCATCTATTCGCTTTTCGAAGTCCGCTTAGTTTGTACTCGGCGGGAAGTAGCACCTGTAAAGGTAAACCTCTCTATATTTAACACAAATGTAGCCCTCACCTGTTGAGATAAATCTCATGGTTGGCGGATTGGAGCCGCATTACCAAAAGGCTGCATTGCCAGTCTTGTCCTTTGCCCACCTGTTTCCGGAACCTATTTTATATGGCTCACTCAGGGGACTATGTCATTCGAAAGTTCTCTATGTTTAAGCACCTTTTGGGCAGCCCGGCAGTGATTTCTGTTTATTTACATACTTCATAGCTGTCCATTATTGTTAGCACCGCTTGTGTTTACCGCGGAGTTTCTGCCGGCCAATGGATGGTCATGGGGCTTGCCTTGCTCTTTACAAATTCCAGAACACAGGCTCGTAGTGCCTTCTCCGCTGCATTTTAAACAGCACTGGCTTCTATCTTTCTTCCCTTTGCAATTTCTAGCGATGTGACCTTTCTCAAAGCATCTATAACATTTTAGTACTGCCGATTTTTCACTGATCCTGCTTACTACCCAACCAACTTTGATTTTCCCGGCTTCAAGTAAGTCTTTAGCACATATTTTTGATGGGATTCATGCCTGGTGATTTGTGAAAGAGGGTGGCACTTTGTGGCAGTTATATAAAAGCCATTCTCCAATTAAGGGGGGCTTAGGCTTGAGATCATTGTCTTGGTAGAATTTTAATGTTTCCCAAATACCAAGTTTGTGCGCTCTTTCAAATTTTCCTTTCACCTTCTTAAATAATTGTCCTTGTTTACAATGCCATCCATAAACACCAATTTTCTGACTCCGATGGCCCAATGCATACGCGCTCTCAAATTCTTCAAAACAGGCGTAAGCAAAACTATTGACGCTTTGCGTTAGTATTGGTTGGTCTGAGTTAGCATTGGTTATTTCGAGGTGCATTTACAAAAGAAAGCAGCTGTGAATTTGAACAAAATTGTCTATTTACAAAGATGTGGAAAAAGAAAAATTCTATATTTTCGAAACTCAGGTACGTTAATTCTTTTTTTCTTGTTTTACTTTTTACTCTAATTGTCTAATTAATACTCTTAAGTCGCGAAAACTTGTAGTCAGTTGCGTATCATTAATCTTGGTGTATATAAGGGTTAGTATTTCTTATTTTATTTTTCAAAAATATAAATTAAGCTATTTAACGTTCGCGTTTATGTGTGTAGGGGGTTTCCGTCGGTCGGCTTTGTCCCTGCTCTTCACAAATAGAGTAGAATTATTCATAATAACGGAATTCCGTTAATTAAGAACTCTTTTTATAAGAGAGAGAAAAGAGAACAAAGACCGAAGTCCGTCTGTATAACATTAGCATAGTTATTTTAAATAAAATTAGCGTGGAGAAGCGCAAGTGTTTGACGTTTGAAGAAAAATAATTGTAAACGAAAATTTGGCAAAAAAAAAATACTGAAAAATAAAATTAAAAAAAAAAACAATAATACAAAGTGGAGTTTGCAAAATTTAAGAATTTTGCAACATAATATTTAAATAAAGACGTGGTATTTTTTTTTGCTGAATTTGTCCGTAGATATATTTCCACCACCTTTCTGGCGTTTTCAAAATAAAACATTACGGATTGATGTGCTTGCAAAGAAAAGAATAAAATCAAAATATATCCAAACAAGGCAAAATAAAATAAAAAAAAAAGGAAAGAAAAAGAATAGACATTTGCATTGTGAAAAATGTTCAATTAATCAAATATACTCAAGTTATATAAATTAAGTTATATGAATATGAATATATACATATGTATACATATGCAATAAATTGCACTAAATCAAAAAGTGCCTGAACAATCAAACTAATGAAAGCTATTAATAAACACATATATATAGAATATACATGAATTGAATGTACAAAAGGCCATAGATCCTCTTTAAAATAAAAAAGCCAGTTAAAAACGAGAAAAATGTAAAAATAGGTAAGATAGTTAAAGAGGAAGAAAAATAAATGGTGAGTTAAATTGTAAACGATTATAAGACACGAAAAAAAAGAAAACTATATTTTTTTTTAAGCAGTCGAAAGAATATGGAGGAGAACGAAAGAGGAGACCAACGAGAGTGGTCGGTTGCTGTTCGAAGTTTATGAAATTTAGATATGTTTCGTTTTTAATTGCTTTATCATCTCATGTGTAGAAAGTTTAACTGAACGTAATTTACGTTTAGTGTTAGCGGTCGGTTTTATCCCTGCTCTTCACAAATAGAGTAGAGTTATTCATAATAACGGAATTCCGTTAATTAAAAGCGGAAAGCAGGTAGAATGCAAGGAAGATAGGAGATTTCAAAGGTTTGTGTACCCCTTCACAACATTTGCGTGCATTATAAAGTGCAAGTCCGGAAATTGTGGGTTCAATTTTTGTAGCCGCCGCATTTTGTTTTGACGGCGGTGTAGACGTTTTCTTAAATGAACTGAAACGAATAAGTGAGGAAATAAGAACAGACATATCTTCTGCATCTTCAAATTAATTTGTAATGAAATAAAAAATATAAGGAATAAGTTTGCTTATATGCTATTTAAAAAGTTGTGTTTTATTTTGAGAAGCTGATTAAATAGAAAAAATTTCATTTTAAATTGTTATACAAACTAATGAATGACAATTAAAACGAAAATTTACTCAATCTTCACTTTCGCAGTCGAAAAGATTCGAGGGAATCCAGTAAAGAAAGTTGTATTGCATTATTCGAACGGACAAGACCAGGAAGAGAATTAAAGCGTGATAAACTTAAGTCCGTGCAAATAATTTGTAAATATATCTCCTAACAATTGCAAATGAAGGTTATTCTATCCTAAAAATCACACTGCAGTGGTACGAATTTTATTTCAAAAGGGGATGAATTAATAACGTAAAATTCACGAAGCACGGGATAAGTTGCAATATATAAAAAACATAAGCAAAACAAACCAAAAAAAATTTCATTACAAGTGCACTCACGCCCGTGTTCCAATTGTGAACGGTAACCGTTTGCAAAAATTTTCGTTGGTGCATCAAAATTGTCTTCACAAAATTTGTATGCATTTTGTATTAGGGCCAATTCGGAGAACAATGTAACTAATTAGTCGCAATTTTTAACTTGTTTTTTGTTTTTTTTTTTTTTGTTAAAAATGCTTAATATTTCCTTTCACATAATTTCGTCAAACATTTTACATAATTTTGTTTTTATTTACGTTTGTATGATTTTATTATTAATTGTATCATTGTAAATAAACATAAGTCAAGCTTCCCCCATATTTTTTCAAAGTAAGTTTCGAATGGCGAAGGCCATACATAACTCTCAACCTAAGGGTTCTCACGATACGGTTTTCAAATGAGTGCTAGTTAACTAAAAAATACATAATTGGTATCTAGCCTTGGCCTAATTTGTTAGATAAGAGAGGGTGTATTTAACAGCGGGTTGCGTAGATGAACCAAAAAAAAAAAACAGAAATCATTAAATAATGCTGAGAACCAATCGAAAGCGAAAACATAATCGAACTTTCAGATACCTGATTGTCCACGTTATTTATTTCAGATTATTTTATAATCTTTACGACAAAGACAACAAGAAATAAGCAAGTCCAACCACGTACAGGGTAGCAATATACCTGTAGGTTTAACATCGCCTAAATAGCCACGTTTTAACTATGCGGAAATTTGGCAACCATTCCTAGTCGCAAACCAATTTTTTTTTATTATTTATTTTTTGTGTTAAGTATTACTGTTGATTACATAATAAGCTCTATTGGAAATTATATAACCGATACTTATTTGCCAATGATAATCATTTTTAAATATCAAGCCGTTCAACCTGGTAAAATTTCTTCATTTAAAATTCCAGTTTCGCCCTGCTTATTAGATCAACTACTAAGGAAAACTTTTGCTGGGAAGTGTTCTTATAAAGAAGATTATGCAAAGCAGATTTAAAGTACTGGTTATGTTGACTCAACATATCTCCACTTCAAAAAACGAAGTAAATTACTAACAGTACTCTACCAAAACGTGCTACGACTGGATTCAAAAGTTCATAACACTTTTTTTAATTTTGTCGATACTGCTCACCATATTTGTGTATTTACAGAAACTTGGGTAAAGCCTGGTTCTAACGATACTGAACTCTTGTGCGCTAAGCTTGAAAGTTATAGATATGACAGAATCTTCAAATTAGGAGGAGGTGTGCATAGTGCAATTCATAATAGTATTGTTACAAATTACCGCTTTTCTATGATACGGTCCATATCACTAGAACGTGGATATTGTTTTCAAGAGAAATGCACTTCAGAATTCTTTTAACTCCAAGTTTCTTTATTTACAATCTACTCTGTAAGGATAGGATTATTAGCATTTTACTTTGGTAATACTTTCGACTTCTCAACTTTAACATTCGTTTTCAACTCAAATGTTCTCGTACGACTCAATGTTCCCTTACGACTAAACTGCCTTCCGCAAATAGTTTACTTATATACATTTTTACAAGCATGTTACGATCACCTAACTTCATGGCTTCATTTTCAATCCGCTAACCTGCTTTTCAGCTAATCGTTTTCCTCGGCCGGCAGCTGTATGACACGCCGCACATGTGCACCTGGGTTTTACCCTGTCTATTTTCCTGCTAATCGTTTTCGTCGGCCGGCAACTGCATGACGCGACGCGAATATGCACCAGGGAATTTATTACTTACGAAAATCAATTAGTTGGCATTAACTGGATTTGGGATTTTCGTAACAGTAGTTTAGGCAAGAGAAAGAAAAACAATGTGTTCTATTAAATCAACCCACTGGAGAATCCAAATCGCTCGTTAAGTATAACATATAGCGCAAAACAATGTCTGGAGTAACTTGATTAATATTGGAAAACTTCATTGCGGCTAATGCTGTGGAATACTAAATTTAACACAAAGAACAATTATTATGGTAGGAAAACACAGACCGCCACGACAGCAGCATACGCTTGTAAGTTTCAAAATCAATTTGATGTGCGCATACGTTAGCTTCATAAGACTATATCAACAAAATATTGAAAAATGTACTTTTTAGCGAAGAGCTTATCAGATTATTCCATTCAGAGGGGTGGGCTACTAAAGGCTAGAGGCGTTTATCTCCGTTTGAGACGACAGAAGTGCCGCCCGCGGATAATCCGTGCATGAATTTTAAGACAGTGAAATCAGCCTAAATTAATTGACTTTCATTAAACAGATTAGTACTTAAAAAAAAGGAAAAAGTAATTCATCTTTATATTGTCAATATATTATAAAAACCCGGTTTCTTTTCAAACATATACGGTGCATATATATAATCGCATATGCATAAGCAACCAGATGAAAAAATATCCAAGGAGTCCTACAACTCTACATTTTGAAAGATGATTCTCTTTCAACAGGTGGAAAAGATGTCGCAATCTCCGCTTCTTCAAATAAGTTTTTTATCTCGGTTTTTGGGGTTTTTACTTTTTTATATAAATATTACACACAACCATAAATATTACATTCATTTATTATATACGTATGCATGCATATACATATACACTTTCATTTGAGCTAAATATAGGGCACAAAAACTGTTCTCCAAAGCTTAAAGATTTTATTTTTTTTGTTTATTTAAAATAACTTTTTATGAAATGCTAATTTTTACCTCGGCACTGCAAAGCATTCAATCTACTGAAGAATATATTTCATATATATATTTCATACATTTAATTTACACTCATATACACATATATCGGGATAAACTAATGTCATTTGTGTTATAAGGCTCACTATTTTCGAAACTGTCTAATGTATTTAAATTTCTCTCATAATTTACACGAAGAAAAGTATTATCGTAATATAAATAGAAATGCACTTTCACCCACTTTAGGTCGAACCGTTTATATGTAAAAAAGTGAACACTTACTGCTACTGGTGCAATTATTGCAATGGCTATTCTTCCATGGACACTGACGGTGACCTAATATGGTACTATTAAATGGAATAAACTACCGGGAAGAGTTTTGATTGGGTAATACCCACCCCAGGGGTACTAAATTTGGGAGTCAGCCGTTGCCCGCTGTGCTGACTCTTTTTATATTGTTGGATATTTCGCTGGCACCTTCACTAATATTCCGTGTAGGAAAACACTTGCGTGTTTTTGAAGCCGGCATTCGCTTAATTTCGCGCAGGACTTGTCGAACAGCCCCGCAAACCACATCCGAGATATCGCTCTCGCTGCTAACCTCCGTGCGTCTCAACTTCATGCTTGACATCGACAGCACACTAGCTGCTTCTTGCGTAAGCGCGAAGCCAAGCGTTTCCGTAAACGGCGTTTTAGGTGACGTCCATCCAGCTTTTTTAAGCCCCGCGTCACAAAGTCCTTTAACAAAGGCGCCGATTTTTAATCTTTCCAGCACGTCGTCAGGCACACCGATATATGCGAGATTATCCAGGCGTTCAATTTCGGTAGCATAATCTTGGATCCTTTCGTTCAGCTTCTGGCAGCGCGAATACAATTCTAAGTGGCTCATCTCCTTCACATGTTTGCTACTATATTTCCTTTCCAATGCATCCATGATTGCAACGAATTCCCTTCTTTTTCCTTCCGGGATTATCTGGATAATTTCTGCTGCTGCTCGTCCCACATATTTTTTGTCGCAACAACACCAAATTGTAGCTTGAATGCGTTGAAGTTGGTAGTGCCGTCAAATAGGGGTGTCTTTACTTTGATAGAGCTGGTGGTTACGTCATTAGTTTGTTGCTTAGCCAGTTCTTTTTTTAATGCTTTTATTTCATTTTTCACAGCGTCTGCATCTTTTTCCTGGGCATTTATTCTGGCATCTAATTGGCCTATCGCATTATCGACTTTTTCTTTCAGCACATTTACTTTGCCTTCGAATTGCTGGTGCGTTTCATCTATATGTGTTTGCAGGATGAGTTGATTTTCCTGGACTATGTCGATCTTTTCCGTCGTCCCACCAATTTTCGATTCTATCTGTTGACCTTGTTGTTGCATTTGATGTTGCATTTGTTGCATAGACTGCATAACGACGGCGTTTGATACACTTGCACCATCTTCGCCTTTTTCTTCGCTGTGTTTTTCCCTTGCTGTAGCTGTATTTTCTGTTCCTCCCAAGTTGTCGATTTGCCTCCTTCCCTCGATGTTATATCCAAATTCAAGTACGGACAGGTCCTCTCCCCCGTTTTTCCTGATGTTCGACCAGTTTTTGTTCTAATTCAGCTTTGCCATCGACTGTACGAAGCTTTCTTTTTCCCAGCTCCTGTTTGAGCTAATCCACTTTGAGTTCTTCTAATATCACCATTTCTCCTGGTTTCCACGAGCTCACTTCTGACACCAGTGATTACAAATTTCCGCTTTTTTAGGATACGTTTCGTACCACTAGATCGTGGATATTATTTCCAAGAGAAATGCGCTGCAGAATTCTTTTAGCTCTAAGTTTCTCTATTTACAATCCATTCTTAAGGCTAGGATTATTGACAATTTATTTTCCTCAACACGACTATTATTATTCCTTACTTGAATGTTCTCTTACGACTCAATGTTCTCGTTTTACTAACTCTGCCTTCCGCAAATAGTCTACTTATATACATTTTTACAAGCATGTTACGATCACCTACCTTCATGGTTTCATTTTTAATCCGTTAACCTGCTTTTCTGCTAATCTTTTTCGTCGACAAGCACCTGCATGACGCGCCGCGAATATGCACAAAGGAATTTATTACTTACGAAAATCAATTAGCTAGCATTAACTGGATTTGGGATTTTCGTAACAGTATATTATCAGTGCCGGTTTTATTACTTGTTCCTGCCGCCATTGACTTCGTGCAAATTAAGCTGAATTATATTTCGCTAATTATTAGTTGCTTGTATATATCTCCTGCATCTGACATTTTTCAATATCTTGAACATCTCCAGTTAATTAAAATGGTTATAAGCTGCCTGAAAATCCACGGAATAATCGTAGTTTTAGGAGATTCTAATTTACCGTACGTAGTTTGAGGCCCAGTAAAAGACTTTGGAAGTTTAATTTTTCGCTTTTACATGGTGAACAATATTTCCAACAGAAATGGTACGGCTATAAGGAATTTATTAAAGGCACTCATGTGCTATTTCTTAAGCTGTTCCGATTGCATGTTTTGATTATTGAACAGATTGTTTGGTATGACTTAGCGCGTACTTAAAAATGCTTTAAAATAGAAAAAGATGAGTAGAAGAAGATATGACGGATTTGTGCATCTTGCATGCATCGCGAATTACACAACTTGTTCTCATGCATGACATAATTTCGGCAATATATGACAATCGAACTACTTATTTAAAATAAGAGGTCAGTTTTATGTTAACTGGCAACGCTACAATCCGATCACTGAAATTGTTTGGTCTTGCACTTGAAAAAGGCATTATTGAGAAAAATTGGTATAATATATATAAAAGAAAAAATTGGTACAAGGTCCATTGATCAAATATTTTCCATCATTTTCTAAAACTTTTGTATCTTTCCGACACTATGAAGACACCGTGGCGGGGAACGACGTTGGTTTGGCAGCGATGCGATCATCGACATATTTTCTCAGTGTTTCGGAACCGCGTGGCAGTCAAGCAATACTGCATGGGTCTCAACAAATGGTAATCAGAGGGTGCTATGCCTGGTGGAAATCTCCCATTCGAGCTGCAACAGTGCATCTTTGACAACTCTTGCAACGTGCGGTCGAGCGTTATTATGCAACGATACATCGTTCAATTCGTCCAAATGACTTCAGGAGACATCTGTAGGAAGAGTTTTATTCGTTTTAGTAGCTCGTAAAACACCACACATGATAATTCCATCATATGCACAACAAAACTTTGTGGCCATGAATATTCCGCTTCGGTACCGAGACGGATTAACCCGACTTCTTGCACTTGGGATTGCCGTAGTACAAGACGCTACAGAAACATTTTCTTTTTTCCCCGAAAGACAATAAGGCTGCGTTGTTGAAACGATTCGAAGAGCCATTTTCAGTCAGTTCGTATGGTAGCCAATTTCCTACCTTTTGGATCTCTCACAGTGCATGAAAACGGTTAGAAACAGATGATTCATCAACTGCTAGACTGTTCGAAAGATCTTTGAGGGTTTTAGCTGGGTTTTCATCCAATAAACAATTCATTGTCTTTGAACTTTTTTGGTCCTCCAGCCCATCTTCTGTCATTGACATCAAAATTACCACTCTTAAATCGTTGAAACCAAAACCGACAATTCGGATATGATGGAGCAACATCACCATAAGATGCTAAAAGCGCTTGATGGTCTGCGGCAGCAGATTTCTTCAAATTAAATCACAAAGGTAATGAATGGAATTTTTAGCGTTTCATGACTAGTTTCTGTATACACTCAAAAATTCAATAATACTAAAAGGAACACCATTATTTTATATAAAGAAAGGTCAAAATCGTTGAAATTAACCGGTTTGTACATTGATACTTCACATTAGCTTATCATTTTCACTAATAGCTTTCGCTGATCCACATAGATGCAAGCGCCTCCCCAGGTAACTAAATAAACTGAAAAAATTGTTCCGAGAGAAAGATTAATAAAAGAAAGGTTTAAAAAATCTACAGAAGTTTGAACAAGGGCAGGTATACAAAAGTAGAAATCGTGTTCAAGCATAAAGAAACTGTAACTGCCTCGCTCAAAAATATTCGGGCTTCCATACATGCTAATTGTTCAAGATTAATAACATCGCATGAGCGGAGGCAAAAATTCCATATAGCCTCTATGAGAAACTAATAAATGAAAGAAACAATATTGAGGAAATTAAAAAAAAATAGTGACAATACCTAAGACCGCAATTGCAATTTTGAGCACTGCTTCAAGGCTTATCCCAGATTACGACGGCAACCTTGACCGTCTACAGAGCTTCATTTACGCATTGCCCTTAGCGAATTCTATTACGGAAACACACGAAGCAATAGCTATTAATCTAAAAAAAAATAAAATTGAAAGAGTCAGCACGGTATATTACATCCACGAAGACAAATTTACAAGATAACACAACAAACTAAAAGCCTCTGCTAAAAGAAAAATGATAAATATGGTCACTGCAAAAATTATGAACGTAACGCAATAAAACAAAAAGAGACTAAAAGGTGCCTATATTTTTGATGACCTACCGATCGAAGTCGCTATGTATGCTACGAAAACAGCGCTTAAAGCTATAAAAAAATGCCGCAAATGATAAAGTCAGACTCGTAATGGAGCCTGGAAACTTATCGGCTATGAATGAAGTAATGGCATAGTTTGTTAATAGCTACTCCGAAGCATAAGGTCAATCGAATTCAGTGTTGCTTTACGGAGGTAATAAACATTACCGCAAACATTCTTTTAAAAATACACAAAGCAATTATGACAATAAGCGTAACTCCCACATCAAAAATGATAATATATAGCGCAGTATAGTGAAAATAATAATAACCGTGGAAAAGGTCGTAATACCTACAGGAGAAATTACCGAAACGGGAATAACAATACTAGAAATCAGAATTTTAGGTTTGTAAGCGAAAACAATTTGGAGAACTACGAATATACAACAAAAGCGAAAATGTATACTATGAATATTGGTCTCTACTACTACCTTATTTTCAGGTCATCCTTAAATAATACTGCGTAAACTTTTCTTATTGATACGAGAGCAGATGTTTCAGTTATTAAAATAGAGAAAATTCCGACCGATCAGACGCGTTGGCCCCTATAAAGATGAAATATTAATTCCACACCAAATGATGTGTATAGGTGCTTACGTTGCAAACACTATCACTGCGAAACTGAAACCTATGGTTCGAACTGTAGATACAACGGACAAAAATTGATTTATTAAAAATGTACCATTAAGAGCGCATAGCCTAAACGACTATAATATTGTCCATATAAAAAATGACCTTAACAATAATTATGAAAAACTGAAAAGAATTACCAAAAATTTTTTAAAACTTGCCAACAAAAAATTGAAAACTCTTTGATATATATATAATATATTGACATTTTCGCATTAGAAGCGGGAAAAAATATGTACGAATAATTTTTACAGGCAAAATCTCAAATTGCGCGATAAGCAGCCTGTTTATGTAAAGAATTACAGAGCTCCATACTCCCATAAGAAGAAGCTGATCGATAAGTACGAAAAGTAACAGCCGATGATATCATTGAACCATCTGTTTCTGAATGCAGCAATCCCAACTTATTGGCTTAGGAAAAAATCTTTACCAGGGTCAAACGAAAACAAGTGGAGCCTAGTCTTGACTATAATGCAATAAACCAAAGAAGAGATCCCACAGACATCTTTTTCTACAGAAAAAGCATCCATCCTATTCAAAATATTACCATATGGTATAGAATACTCCCCCAACTGATTGTAAAGAACGATTTCTTCAGCCCACTCAGGCTTAAAACAATCGCAAGCGTTCCTGTACGTGGACGATTTAATCGTTGTTCAATTAACAGTATGATGCGAAATCTTTAATACGTTTTGGACATATGCCGAAAATATTATTTAAAATAAATGGTAATTTTTCTGTCGAGAAGTAAGATCCTTGGGACATAAACACAGGAGGAATTTTGGCGGTTGATAGCAAAGTCTCAATAATAAAAGATTATCCAACACCAAAAAGTGGTAATGATGCTAACGTTTTGCTGCATTTTGTAATTATTATGAACGATTTATTCCCAATTTTGCTGAATATTCAAGGAACTTGAGTAATCTCTCCAAAAAACACTCCCTTGGAATGCGAAAGGTCTTTCAGATGTCTTAAGGATTAACTGCTAAATCGTAAAATACTACAATACCACGATTTTCCTAAGGAGTTTTGCACAATTACAGATGCGAGTAAACACGCTTGCGACGCCGTTTTAATTCAAAAATACCAAAGTATATAATTACCATTGGCTTACGCATCTCAGGCGTTTACCAATGTTAAAAGTGATAAGTCTGCTATACAACAAAAATTAATAGGCTTACATTGGGCAACAAAATACTTTAGACTTTTTTCTATACTTCTCCGGCCCTGTTACGTTACCAACTACACGTGTTCTCCTCTTGTAACCATGCTCGCTAGGCCGTTTCTACATTGAATTCTCACTGCTGTAATTCGAGTGCCCGTCTGGAAATTTATCCCATTGGATTTTGAATTGCGGTTAATCATTTCAATGATAGATCGTCTGTGACCACGATCTACCATTGCATAGCATAGCAATTGCCTTCTCTTCGCTCTGCATTTCTTGAATTAGAACTACATCACTTGTATCGGTTTATAGTCGAAGAGTCTTGGTAAGGTCGCGGCAACCGAGCACAGCGCCTTGTATTAGGCGACACTTCAATAATTCAAAACTGAATTGTTGCTCTTTCGTCCATGCACGATATTCCTCCTCCGGATGAACATGTTCGAACAATCAACAATGGCGGCAAATTCGGTGCTAAATGCTGTTGCACCAACCTCGCGAAACGTCGGTGGCATAACTATTTAAAATCTATTCAAATATTAAACGTTATTGTGTGAGAGCTTGAACAAATTAGCGCTTGAGGCCGGTCATTTTTGTTATTTTTCCTGTAAGCATAGGAATTGTCAGACAAAAAATTTAGTGATTTAACATGAAGGCATTACCGTATAAACATATCTGATATGTCCCTGCTTAGGCTAATAATTTTCATTATATTTCAAATAAGGAAAGTTTCAATTCAATTTAAATTTCAGTAACTTTACCATGGATTTGGGTCTTAACCTTCGTCCGGTGTTTACTTCTACATCGAAAAGAGTTGTTGCCGTAGTTGTAGAAGTTGTTGTTGTTGTAGTTCTCGTTAGAGTAGGGATGGAAAGCGTCTATGATGAATCGCTTTGTATATTTTGCAGGCTACTGCAAACTTGTGGATTCCTGTTATTCAATACTTGTTTTAGAGTACATTTTATTTCTTTGTTCTTATGACTTAATACCTAGATTATCTAGATTCAAGTTCCTGCTTAATAGACGCTTTTATCCAGCTAGGCTTCATTGGATTCCTATAGTAACAAACACGCACCATGCTTAGTTTTCTTATATACTTCGCTATGTGTTTAGACTGTTGTCGTATACATGCTTGTATCATTGATTCTATTTCTTTATATATATGGTCTTGCTAAGTTTTCGTCTTTACAATACTGAGGTGTGACATATATAATTGATTAAGTTACTGTTTTCGTATTTTTTGTTGTATAATAGTTCTATATTCTATTGGCAGCTGCATTTGTTTGTTTCGAAAAGATTAAGAATCATTATCTTCTAATTCATTGACTTTTCCTTTAAGAATTGCGTTGCTTAATTTACAGAAAATTGGTGTCTACGACTTTCACGTGCAATAGTGATGAAATTTAGATATAATTTGTTTTCAGTTTCAAATTTACTCTCTCGTGGTTTGTGGCATTCCATATACACCATCTGAGTTTCCATTACTCGTTCCTTAAACGTGCTCAATAGTGTAACTAAAGCCCCATAATGTTAATGCCCATCTCTGTAGATCTGCTGATATTGATAATCCTCCTATTTTATGGAAACTGCACATTAACGGCTTATAATGAGTTATGAATATAAACTGATTACCTAATAAATATTGCTTTAATTTTGTAACAGAAAAGTCAATATTTCTTTTTTGAGAACATTATAATTTAGTTTTACTTTTGGTTAATGCTCTAGATATGAAGCATATTGTTTTAAGATCATCATCAATTTCGTGAGGTAGAACTTCCGCTACTGTATTGTTTGATGCATTAATTGTTAATATTATTGGTAATTCTCAGTTATAATAAACCACTACTTGATTTGAGCTAATATCTGTTTTGGTTGCATCATAAGCTTCTTGCCATTGTTTATTCCAACGAATATTAACGTTATTTTAATTTGGAGAGTTGACCCATCGTCTGAGCAAAATTTTGCATAAACTGGAATAATAATTAACCAACCCCATAAAAGCTCTTAATATATGGCACATTTTTGGAATCGGTGCAAACGAAATCAAACATGATCATTAAGGTTTTTTAAACCATTACCGTCAATCTTCGACGTGATACTTTAGATTGAACGAATTGGCATTTTTTTTTTTTATTTAGTTAAAGTCCGCTAGTCTGCAACTTTTTTAAAACAGCTTTTGACAATTTAAAATGTTTTTCCAAATACCCTACGCCAATTGTTATATAATTCTGATAAACAACAACATTGGGAATATCATCCAGTAAATTTCCGATTTTAGTTTCAGAATCGAATGATAGATGTTTTACTGTTAGTGTGCCCATATGCGTGCTCCAAGCGCAAAGGAATTGAAATTGATCATCTAATTCAAGTCTGCTTTAGAGAGATCAAAAAGTGTACTGTCTCTTAAGGATGCAAATATTTCGTTAATACTTGGCAGTGCATGTTTGAAGTCCACCAAATGTTCATTGGTGGTGTCTTTGTAGTCAGCGCATATGCGGAAGCCTGCATTTTCCTTCAAAACTGGTACCAATAGTGTATCCCAATCTGACTTATCTACTCCCCCTAGAACACTTAATTCCATTAAGTCATCTAGCTCTTGTTCAATTTTTCTTTGACAAACGAGTGGCTATTTTCTAGGCTTGGAAAACATTAGTTTAGCGTTTTCATCAATGTTTCATGTAATTCTGGTATAAGTGCCTAATTGATTACTAAATACTTGGCTGAATTGAATTGTAATTTGATTATTGATGTGTGCATAATCTCTTTGTGACTTGACCTCGTTTTTTTCACGTAATAAAAAATGAAAGGCTCTGAGAAACAAGCAAGGAGTAGAGAATTTGTTATTTCCGACAATACAACAGCAACCTCTTTCGTAACTCCATAGTGGCTATGGCATCGTAGTCGCCAACAATTGATATGCCATCATTCCTCTAATTGATGTAACAATTGTTGTATTTTCTGAGCTTCGAATTCAGAGCCTTGTCTTTTAAGTATGATATCGAGACTAATGTGCAGAGAGCGCCTGTGCCATATGCTGCATCAATATCAACACTGGCAACTTCTGGTGTAACGTGATAACGTGTATAAATCACCGTGAGATTTATCTGCAATACTAGAATTATCAAAATTTGATTTCCTATTAACAAAATTTAAAAGTCTTTTAGTTTTTAATTTTGTCCGATGAACTGATGCAACTGACGGCCTATTTTACCACAGACAATGCATGTCTGTTTCTGAACTTTCAATTTTTCGCATCACGGCTTTTCCAACCATGGTGCTTTACACAATGAATATTCTTTGTTTGCTTTCTCTTCGTTATCTTTTTTTGATTTTTCTTGAATATTTATTACGGCTCGACTTATGAATGCAACTAGCGTGAAGAGCAAGTTGCATTGTCGTCTTCACAATACCTGACGAAAATCTTTTCAGGTTAGCCCATTATGAGTCTGCTTATGAGACTATAAGTTCTCACCAAATTTACAACAAAGTGCTAAGTTTTTTACTCTGCCGAACCATTCAGCAACTGTTTCGTCATCAGCAGTTGTCGCGTTTCGCATTATTCTTATTCTTTGCAGCCATTTCAATTTAATTTTTACATATTTATGGCTTATTCTGTAGGAACAGCGGAAGAACTGCTGCAGTCGAAGAGTCTCAAACGTTTGTTCAGCTCAGCGTTGCACAACATTCGCGTTTGTTACAAAGAAAACTGTTCCAAAGCTTTCTGATAGTAACCAAGATTTGTTTAATGAAGATCAGATCATTCTAAGTGTAAGGCATAGTGTTGAAGCTATATATTTTTGCCCTAAAGACAAAGTCTGCCACTACTTTGACTTTCGATTATCCACTGTCTGATGAGGCATCGAGTACTCTCTTCGCCTGGCCTGTCCAGTACCGTTCGAGCCTGCAAAACTAGTGCAACTAATAATTCCAAGAACATGAATGGTGCAACTAATATAACTGGCCCATTCAATACTACCTCTTTGTTGTTCAACAAACGAAATCTTTTCCCGTCTGAACCGGAATTCAGTATTATTCCGCCACGAAAAGTAGGGCATTTTTATGATTCATGTTTAATACGACAGTTGGAATGTTTGAATGGTTCATTAGATCAAAAAGTACGGATCATAATTTGCGTAAGATCAACATATTTAAAATTGATTGAGAGATATTGCATCGTTGCAAATCCGTATCCTGGCACCTGTGTACTCTTGTATTTTCGAAAAGAAATTTTGGTCTGTATTTAATTAAGTATTAATTAACGACTTTATACTTCGTCGGACTGTTAGAATATCGTGCTTTGTAAATGCGGATAATTCCGCTGTCTTTGTTCGTTTGTTAACAGAATGTCCGCGGTCTTAATACGTAAATACTTATATTTAGCTTCTCACAATTTTGAATATCAGGTTATTGTTTTCACTGATATTTGTTTGGCTTGAAGTGTTCAGAATGCGAAAGTATTATCTTTTAAATATCAAGTGTATAATCATAAGGATTTAAACAAAATTTGGTGTGGAGTTTTAATTGCTATAGTAAATTCTCGCCCGTCTAGACTGTTGCCATTGTCTGTGGAAATTGATATTTGTTTGTCGGTGTTCGGGTATAACTAGGTGGTAAAGTTACCTTTAAATGATGATATCTTTATTAGACTTAGCGATATTAGACTGGTTTTTAATGTAAATTCAATCAAATTTACGATTAACTAATTATAAAGAAATAATGCAACAAATGAATGAGTTTTGCCAATGTTCACACGATTAGAGCTAGCACTACAAATGACGAAATATCAAAAAATCGGGTGGTGATTCCGAAAGGTCTTTGGAGTGATGTGGTGGCTTTTTTACGTTCCCCACAGATGGGCACAGCTGAAATGCAAACAATGGCAAGTGAATACCTTGGAGATGTCAAGAAGTAATTTGAAACGTGTCTAATTGCTCGCGCTAACCAAAATAAACGGCAGTTTTTAATCGGTGGTTTAATAGTAGACAGTACAAGTAAATTGGTAAAATGTTTATAGACAGAGACTAACACAACCAGTCCGGCAACTATTGCTAGACTTAGAGAAGTCTTTGCCCATTTGGGTCCTTTGAAATATTTAGTTTCAGATAACAGTACAGCATCTATTTATAAATTTTTTAAATGTCTTATAGAGTGTAGTGAAATTACTTATGTACCTTCTACTGTTGGCAATAAAGCCAGCTAATGGGGCAGTTGATGATGTAGTCAAAATCATTAAAGACGTCTTGAGGCGCGGCATACGAAAAACCTCAAACGAAGATTACAACAGTATTTTAGGTAATGCATCACTAAATTATCGAAACACTCATCATTTAAGTACTAGCATTTCACCATTTATTCAAGAAAACTTAAGAAGCAGTTTAGATTTGATTAACTCTAACACACGCATACAAACAAGAACAAAAGAAAATAAACTATTCAAAAACGACAATATAAACAACGAAGATATTTTAAAAGAGCTAGTAAAACTATATTTATTGTACACGGTCAAGTTATCGTAAAAGATTATCCAATTCCTGCGTATATGAAAGTTATCTTACATTCTGCTTTGTCGGCTACTGTTGTTTCATATATATGAAAGCGTTCAGCATTGTTTGATCGCTTTTATTTTTTTCTTTTTGCTTCAAGTATGTGACAAAGATGTTAAACACAGTCCCCTCATATCTGTCAAAGTACGCGAAAGCTAAATAGCTTACGTTCTGGGTTAGTTTTGGCTGTTCTGAGTTAATATTGGTTGTTCAGAATTGCAGTTACAAGCAGAAACAGTTGTAAAGGGAAATCAAAATAGAATCCAAAGAAAATCGTTTTACTTACAAGCAACTGAACGAAAACGACGAATTTCATATTTTAAAAAGAAAATATTTATCCGAAAACATTTAAATTTGATTGCATATAATATAAGCTATATCTAATTTTCAAAAGACCATTCCAAGGAGATATAATCCCTGCATATTTCAAGCAGAAGTCTACGAAAACGCAACGCTATAAAGGTCCTGGAAGGGCAAACCATAGCATCTAGGCGCATGCTGGAGTGACCCCAGCAAACATTGAATTAGTCAAGCGTGCACCTAATGTGGGTGCTTGGTCGGTTAGGTATTGACGACAACGAAAGGGCGGACTCTCTAGGTAACACGAGAGCCCAAGGGACAATGATCAGGACCTTAGCCTTTCTGTGGCGTATCAAGAAGCCATATTTACAGGCTAGTATCGCAATGGGCGAAAAAAGTTTGTCATTGTAATCAATGAGCACGAGAACGAGAAGCAAAAAAATTCATAAAATATCGCGGCATAACAGACAAATTACTACTACTGGAACTAAGAATGAGCGACATACGCTTGACCACAGGCTTCTACATAGATCATGTTTGCCTCTGTTGTCACCTGAAAAACGTGGTTTATTCGATACCCATCCATGCAAATTTTACCAAGAGACTAGTGAGACGTCCCATCACATTCTACGTAACCGTGAGGGCATCTGCAGAATCAGACACCCAATGCACCATAACGAGAGATTAACTAGCTGTCATTTTTTGAATTTTGACAAATACAAATAAATATAATCAGAAATATGCTTCTTTTTTCTACTTTTTAATTTACACATGAATGATAGTAACGGATTGATACGAAAGTCTTACGTTAAGGCAAAAAGGCGTTTAGCAGCTATCGGCTTGGTCGCGAGCAAAAGCTAGCTTTTATATACGTAATTACCCTGCTGCCAAGGTTTGATTTCCTAGCCCAAACCCACTATAATGTAGGACAGGTAAAGCTAATAATACTACACTTCCAATCGTATTGATTTCTATTTTATTCTTTTGCCAGTTTTTTATGCTGCAGTCTAATGAAATCAATTAACAAAAAATATAAATATTTTTATAAACTACACAAAAATATTGCAACGATATGCTCTTCCATTTTGTATACAGTTTTTTCCTCCAATATTAAAATTTTTCTCCACATACCTTTGCACTGTCTTCTGCTATTATAATAGAAGTGCTCAATGGTCCACTGATGGATAGACCATCAATCATGTCATGTTTTCGAAGTCTCTAATTTCAGAGGGTAGGAGTTAATTTACTTTTACTACGTCTAAAGAAGGAGTTCATTTACTTGGCCACGTCTTCTAAAAGAAAAAAAAGATTGATAAAAAGGGCTCCCGAGGTACATTTCAGGTATTCGTCCGTTATTATCCTACATCTGTTTACTAATCGCAATAATATGTCCGTCCGACAGTTAACATGGATGTCACCCTATTAAATCATGGTTCATCCCCCATCATCCCTAACTTTAGCTTTCCTAACTTCGTCGTTCCTTACATTAGCAAAACCACTGCGACCTTATCTATTGTATTGCTAACTGAAAAATGTTTGAAGAAATTATTTTTAAATTTACAAAGATAAATAAAAAGTATTCATTAAGTTATAAGCATGAAAGTTTTGGCGCCTTACAAGACCAGAAAAATAAAACATACTACAACCTTTCCTTCAATACATCAATTAACAATCCTTACGTCCCCGTCTCTTACATCTGGGCGCCTGATGTTACGTTCACGTCATGAGCATGTGTTCGCGTACGTTGTTTTTTTTTCAAAAATACGCAAGTAAAGACTTTCACATATATTATTGACAATCAAGAATTTCTTTGTCCTTCTTTCTTTTATTCTCTTTATGATAGCCTTTAGTTTGCATTATTGTTCTCATTTTATTAATATTTACTGAAAATTAACAATTCATAAGATATATTAAAATACGACCATGACTAATGTAGACTTCACTTTTAATTTTTCGTCACAACATTTAAACATTGACTTTTAAACGCCGATAACTGGGCTTAACCCTCTCTCCTCTTTTTTGCCGAACTCATGTGATCGGCTTTCTTGTTCTTAATTTTATTTTTTTCTATGTTTTGTGGCAAAAGGTTGCAAGGGATATGTACATAACGGCTATCCATTATGCCAAGCATCTATGTCATAACATATGTCATAGTGCTTATACCATAGTAACTAGTCATGATAGTAACACGGTTCAACGCTTTTGTAATTTCTCGGGCATAACTTATGTTTACTCACTGTAATGTAGTCGACCAGGACAAATTCATTAAAGACGCCTTGAAGCACAGCTTATATAAAACCCCTGTTGAGAATGAAGGAAAATTTATATAACCTTCTGCGTTTTTTCCGCGCTTCATGTCATGTACTTCTTATTGCATGCATGTTGTTATAATGTTTGCTGCAACTATGATTTATAAGTAAAACTAGCATTGTAAGAAGAGTGAGTGAGTCCAATTTTTGTTGGCAAAATTAATAATTTCAACATTCTAGGAACTGATGTACATAGCTTATTCAATATTCCCTTTGGTTCTCCGTATTTTCGGCCAGTAATGAAATTCTTACCGGTGAGAAGTGCACCAACGCTACTCAAACTTGGTCAATACCAAATGCAAGTATTTTTCACTCATCTGTGCTGACGGATCTAAGACCGATGTTGTAGGCAGCGGCTTTTGGTTCCCAAATATTAATATAGAAGCTTACTTCTCAAATCACTCATGTAGCACTATGTTTTCCCCCGAAAACGATGTCTTGCGATCCTGGAAACCATCCGTTTATCGGGTACTTAGCCTCAAAAGAACTTCCTTATAGTGCCAGGCAGTAAATTTGTCTTGTCGGCTTTGCAATCATTTCTCTCAGGCAAAAACCCACCTTTACGTATTAGAAATCAGCTGTTTACTTTATAGCCTCAAATCTGATACATTTTGTTTTCACTTTTCCTTGGTGCCCCGTCACATGGACATTATGTTTTAGTGTAAAATAAAAAAAACATATCTTTCGAAAAGCAAAAAACATTGCTAATCTTCTATTAAGTTTTCCTTTTGAGTGTTAAAAAAGTTTTGAGAATTTCGACATATGGAAGAAGCAGACAAAACCTTATCTGATTGTCAAGGGTTGTCTCAATCCAGGAATGGGTGATTGCCTTGAAAGTTAGAAAGGCGGGACTTAGTATAGGCGTTGAGATCACAGCATCAGTAATGCTAGTCGGATTACCGAATGATTTTAAGTCGCTGGTTATATATTTCGAAAATTCCAAAGAAAAGCTGACTGGTGATATGATAAAAAATCTACTTTTCGAAGACGCTAAATTTGACGTTCAAACTTTGAAGAAAAAAAACAAGGAAAAGAGTAATTCAACGCAACAGTTGTAAAAAATTTGGTCGCATTTCTAAAAACAACAAAGGAAAAATGAAAAGAAGAATTTATTATTATTTTTGTTATTTTCTTTATTTTGTCTTAATTATGCAAATAACGCAAAGGTAATTTAAATAAAATCATAAAAAAAGAGAAAAAGAAATGCTGGATAAGTAGAATTTAATGTAACGGAGACTCGATTTTTTTTTTGTTGGTTTCAATGTAAAACAAGAATGTTGCCATTGACTACAATTGCACATACGTACATATGAAGATTTTTCGGGAGAAGAACTTTGCCAACAAAAGTCAAATTTGACCCACGAGTTTTTCCGTATATACCCAAAGCTCCTACATATGAACGATTATCAAACTTTTTATTTGATAAACAAATTTAAAAGAAATCGAAAGCAACAAAAATGTAAATGTAATGAAAGCAGCTGAAATAATATAAAAAAAAAAAAGAGAAAAAGGAAAATTTAACCAAAAACTTAATTAATACCGACGCTGAACGTATGACAGTAGAGGAAATAATCATCAATTTAATAATAATCTCAATTATATAAAACAAGAAAAGCGGAAATAATTCACCATCCACCTTTCCCAGCCCACAAGCAGGTAAACGCATTATTATTGGTCATAAAAAGTCAGTCACACAAGCCGAACGAAGAGCGGAAATATCAGTAGCTTAGCGAAAAAAAATATGAAAGACGATCGCGAGAGGAACTCACGCTTATTTCCAATGGTATGGAAAATGAAGCTTTGCTGCAGCGTCAGCGTACGCATTTTTATTAAAATCTAAGATAAAATGCAAAAAAAAAAAAGTACATATTTGATATGCATACACTGTATACTATACTCGTTGCAAAATTTTTCTTTTTATTACGAAATATAATTTAATGTAGTTAACATCAAAAATTCATGTAATTAAAACAATTTAAACATGAGAAAAAAAAAGATGCGTATTATATATATTTAAGAAAAAAAGGTAAAAAAAAACAAAAAAAAGAATAATGTTTGGTTAAGCCGTATGTCCATCCGCTGAAGCGGAGTATGGGTGGGTGTGCGTTCGAGAGGGGGTAGGGGGACGGGGAATGTGCACTGACGGACTAAGAAGGGACCAACGCACAGCGAACAGTACAGACAACTGGCCGCACAGACGGACTTAGCTCGTGGGCCCAGTCACACTTTGTGAATTCCTTAAGGGTTTTCGTTAGACCCTTCCTTTTTTTTACCTTATTTTAATTTTAATTTTTTTGTGATGCGGCACGGCATGTTGTAAATATAGTAAACGCTCTACCGCGCAAGAAGTTATGCCGTTGACACAGTAAAAAACGTTGCTTTTGAGCTGAAGTTACCAATACAGCCTGTTACTTTAGAAACACATTCCCTCACCGTGGTGAAAAAAATCCGGTCCGGTTGTCGTCCCGATTTAAAATTTTAAAGAGTTTTTGGGTGCCTTGGGCTTGCGCACATATCTAAAATAAAACGTCGTTAGTTAAATAAAATATGTATCAAAAGCATCATGATGGGATATAGCGGCGAAAGCGAACCTTATAAATTATTTAAAGTGAATCTAAATGTTGGTGAAAAATTTTTATTATCCAGAATTGCTGCAAAATTACGACAGTGTTAATCTAGAGGAGAACAGAAATAACATTGAGTTAATACCTGAAGTTGAATTAATTGAATCAAATGCGAGCTCTGTACAAGCCGATGATAAATCAAATGAGGGCAACTACGATGACCTTGCTGAGCGTTCGACGTCCTTGTCATTACCCATTGAAATTAATGGTGGCAGCGAAACGTCTCCAAATGCATACGACGGTCAAAATATTCCTGAGGTTGCAAATATCCGTCGTTCGCATCGCACAACCAACAGAAATCAAAAATCACAATTCTTTTGTAAAATAAAATTTGTTTCCGATGCTCCAAGAAGTATGGAGGATGCAACCAATCCAGCCGAATCAAAAGCTACCATGAAAGAAGACATCGATTCATTCATGACAAATAATATGTGGTTGCTGGCTGTTCTCAGGTTGTGGCGTCAACGGGTGCATGATTATTTCTTTTGGCTCCATGACATTACAAATCAAGTAAAAAAACAAAAACGGAAAGTCCTTCAAATCATAGTCCGTCCTCCTACCATGCTTGCCAGATGACCTTCCTTTCCATTCACACAATTTCTACTACTTTATAGCTTTATTTCATTTAGTATTAACTATAAGAAAAATACTTATAACTCATCTCTATAACCGGGTAGCGTATTCCTGCTGTTCCTGTGCCATTCATAGCGCTCGTCGAACCTCGCTTGGCCGCTTTTCGATATATCATGCTGCTGAACTAATTTGAATAAGTGACCTCAGAAGTTTCGATTCAATTCTGTCATCAGCTTCGTTTATTTTGCAGCACATTCTGTTACATCATGTCTTATTATGTATATATGTTATGACTGTACTGAATAGCTGCAACTTTTGTACAGTCATTTTTTTGGTTTTTCCTAGTAGTGCAGCATTTATTCTCTTTGTAATTATACTTTTAAAAAAATTACAAGCGATCATCTGAAATGATGCAAGAAATTTTCTTGACTTCAACTTAACATTTATTGATATCCTTGCAAAAAGTTTTTCATTTAAAATTTTATTTTTAATCAAAACTTGTTTCGAATTTTATAATAATTGGCAGCACATCATATTATGAAACTTTTTACATCTTTATTGTTTATAACATGCGATTTAAAAATCATAATACACCGCTTCTTTTTTTTTTATTCACGAAACACGTAAACGATAGATGTATTTCCTAATGAAGCTATGGGAGCTAAAAAGCCAACAAAAGTAAATTTGGAGTCTATGTCGCTTAAAAATATAGGTTAACATTTAATTTCAATTGATTATTTTTCAATTTTCTTTATCATGTTCATTTCGTGTTGTAGATATATTTAATCGAAATGCGCGTTTCATTTCTTCTTTTTATTTAAAAAAAATGTGTTTTTCGGTAAAGCAAAAAAAATTTTTTTTTTTGTTTTTTCAGTATACATTTGTGTACATCATTTATGTATACAAATATAAGTTTATACATTAAAATTAGTAGTTCTTCGATATCGATCAAATTTAATTCTTTATGTAATGTTGAACACGTTCTTTTCTTTTACCGAAGGATCTTAATTTTGCACATTTCAATTTAAATTAAATTTTGACTGATAATAAAAAAAAATCTGGAGAAAGACTTTTCATATGCGTAAGATTTTGTTGAATTAATTCAGAAACGATGATTTTTATTGCTTTTTGCAAAAATTTGAAAGAATTTATGAATATATCTTGGCAACTTTTATTCTCACTATTAAACAGTATATTAACAGTATTGTCTTTTTTTATTTATCTTACTAGAAAAAGATTTTGTTGGATTGACTGAATTACGCGATCTGTGCTTTGTGCATCCCTTTGCTGAAAGGCGGACAGACTGGGTCTCTCTCGACACGAACGAAACCCACCCTTACAATGTACTGACAAACATCAAATACTCTTTCTCTTTTCATTGATCTCTCACTATTGTTAGTGCATTTTTTTTTACCTAGTAATAGCAAGAGAAAAGGTTCGTGTAAAGAAAAAGGGTGATTAGTGGTGATTCTCTATTTTAAGCAGATTAGTTATTGGACTTTTATAAAAAAGTAATATTATTAGCAGACAGGGAGACGTTTTTACCCTACACTCGTGGATGTAGGATGTGGGACCACATGTGTAGGATGTGTACCACATCGAAAAAGGAAAAGGTTTGAGAGCTGCAAAAATTCACCTTTGGTCTAAAACAATCGGGACGTGTTTACAATGAACCTATTAACCACGAATTGCTGAAAATGAGTCTTGTGAGAGGTGAGAGAGGTGCATTTCCCACGAAGTTGACGATGATCAAAAGTTGTAAATGACTATTCATATAGAGGACGTTTTAGTTTTTTCATACGACTTAAACACTATTGAATGTTATCAGAATATTTATGAAAATGAAATATAAAAAATAGGTCTTCTCAGTGCTTGGTACAAAAATCGCCCTAAGTGAAGGTGCCATCAAAATTAATCAGCCACGGTACATAGCAGGTATATTGGTACAATTTGACATGAGCGAGTGTAATCCAACTTCGACTCCAAGGGACTACAAACAGAAATTGTCAGCCATAATGTGTCCAAAAAACGAAGAAAGTAAACCGCGGCCGTCAAACATTCCATGTATGCAGGCGATTGGATGTTTGTTATTCGTTGTACAAATAACTTGATCAGACACTGGCTCTGTAGTTGATTTGGATAGTCGATATCAAACCATCCCTGGTAAATACCATTGGGAAGCAGTCAAACGTGCAATGAGTGTAGTGAGATCAAAAATTTATGGTATAATCCCGTCTAGTCAAAGGCAAGGTATAGGAACTGCAGTGTGATTTGCAAGTATCCTAGGAATATATTTGATGAAGATGAGATCAGAGCATGTTGATGTTTGATTAGCACTTGGATTCTTTATTTCAATGAAATAAGAACAAATAACCATTGGAAAGATACCAATAGTGCGTTTTTTAGTGCACAGGTAAAAGAAAAGTATGCATGCGGAAGGAAAAGTATAAACCAGCATAATTGGTGATCAGTCATTGATTTGAGCTTAATAAATCAATTTAAACCAACAGCCTCTGAACATGATTTCAATAACGTTTCTTTATTTTAGATTTGCGCGGACCATCAATACAAGGCAACAAGAAAATTGATGCCAACAGAGTCCCAAACGAGGAACTGAGAACTGAAGAGAGAATTGTCGAGATGACAAATTTAAAAGCTTCAATCAGTGGCGGGGGAAATTGCGTATATTTGGCGCACCAACCAGAACTTTTGCAAACGATATATTTCCGCTCATAAATGGAGCACAGTATGAATACAATTATATTGTTCAATTTTTGGTTGGTTTATTATTTCTGCACTATATATATTTAGAAGCCATCGCGTGATACGATGATAATCCTAGTTCAAACTGAGAATAAGGGCGTATTATTAATTTTCATTATTAATATAAATAATTACTTATTTATTAATACAAGTAATTATTCATCATCAGGTGTTCATACTACGATTGAAGAAGGTCTGAAAAGTTTCTGGGCCATAGCATTTTATATTTGTTTAGAGAGCGTTGGGAGTGGTCGTCAATACAAATAGAAAAAATTCCATTTTACTTTGATTACAAGCCTTGGCTGATTGGCACAAACTAGGCTATTGAAGTAAAAAGCAAACATTAAAAAATATTATTTCATAAATTTTTACACATTACACATCTTTGTTTTGACTCAACTGTGTAGAAAATGAGTTCGGCAGAAAATTGCAATTGATGTAATCTTTTCGTATCTGTGAAGAATATGGTTGACGAAAAACACCTTAAATAAACTACTTTGGAATTATGCCTTCAAAAATAAAAATTTCAATCAAGTCTTTTTTTATGACTTTGAAAATAATGGAGAGACTTCGAATTGATTTTTTTTTGGGGAGAGAGTCAACTTTTGGATTTCGTGCAGCTTGGTAAAAATGTAAATAATAAAAAAAAAATTGAAACTTAAAAAAAAAAAAGTATATAATAATGTGAAATTTTATTAAAATTGTAAAAGTTTACGCGTCTTTGAAATCAATCATATAGTGGTGGAATGATCATTGAACAAACGTTACTTGCAACCTTTTGCTAAATATCATTTTATCGAAAGAACAATTTGGAAACATTTTGGTTGTTTTTTGAGGTTGAGGAACGAATAAGTGCAGATAATTTTCAAATAAAAGATCATAAAAAAATTATGGAATAAAATTTCCGCAACAAGACTTAAATGAAATTCATTAAGATATGAGAGGTGTTTATGAGTTGGTAAAAGAGAAACAAATTCTTACTAAAATCGAAATTTTAATAAAAAAATGAACAATTTGTCAAAAAAAAAAGAAGCAACATCATCAGTTCAATATATAAAGATCTCAATATACTTAATTCCTTGTTAAAGACTCTGATTTTGAGCGAAGTGCCAGCGGTTCATTCATTGCGACACCATTTAATTTCAATATCGTTTTCGATGAAATGAGGAGTTTAAGAAAAAAAATATAAAAAAAAAAACAACCTGTTCAGAAATAATTAAATAATTAATTGTGCTTTTATTTAAAAAAAAAAATAATTAATTGTATTTTTATTTAAAAGGAAAAAAATTATACAATTATTGTACCTTATCTACGAATGTACATTCGTCGGTGAGTTGTTGTTATATAAGTTTGGATTTAGTTTTAATTTTAATTTATTTTTATTTTACATCAACTTAAAAGTTGTCTATTATTTTTTTTGTTACTGTTTATTTATTAAAATGTTTAACAACTAAATTTGTTTAATTGGTCATTGGCTGGCGAAGTAGGTTTATTTCACATTTCCACTTCAACACATAATATAAATATTCTTTAGGGCAAAATTCTTTATTTGGACTCCCCCAATTTCGGCGAGCTAGACATAAATTAGTTAGAGCCCTTCAAGTATGCTACAACTGTTGGTAAGTAAACAGTTTTGCTTGAAATTTATTTTGTTTCCAATTTACAGCTGTTTAGCCTTAAAAATGCAACTCTAAACAATCAATACTAAATCTGAAAAATCTGAGCTATTTAGCTTGCACAAAATTAGACAGCAAAGGGAGAACGTTTCTCGCAAATATTGTGCACTAGGCACCGATTGTGCATGTTTCCATTAGCTAGCTTTCATTTGGAAGGCATACCTTCAAAGCTATTTGGTTGAAAGTTTGATATGTCTTTCGTCAATCAAAATTCATTTAAAAAAAAATAAGGGATAGATTTAACATTTGTTTGCTTTCAATGATACAATGAAGTCATATAAACGCATATAAAAACAAAATTTTGTGAAGTTTTTGATAAAATGAAATGAACTAAAATAATTTCATATAATTCGTATAGTTTCATATTTCCATTTCTTGGTAGCGTAAAGTAAGTGGATGTATTAATTTTCGTTGTTACGAAAATACCATAATTGATAATCTGAGTTTTCACGAAGATTAGTCGATTTTTTAAGAACCAAAATTGAAAAGAAAAGGGAAAACCAAGCCCACATTCATGGCGCGTCACCTGCGCCATGCAGCTAGCGACTGACGAAAAGATTAATAACAATTGGCTGAAATTTAGCGGAAAAGGGGTATATAAGCAGAATATTTGCGGACGGCAAAGTCAGTTTAAAAGTGAGTCGAGAGAGTTGACAATTAAGTCAAGAGAGTTTAGTCATAATGTAAAAGCGAACGAGACTTTAGAATTTTAAATTCCCGAACATAATTTGTAAATAGGGTTCCTAAAAATTCCAAATAAAACCTAGACTTACTCTCTCTCTTAAAAATTACAATTCAGTGGTACGAACTTTATTTCAAAAGGAGTTGAATAAATAATGTAAAAATCACGAAAGACTGTTTATTTTACTATAACTTACTCAACTTACTAATCAAATAACTATTAATAAAGATAACTTTGGTAGGTATTTTTTCTATGATGAAAGCACGAACAAGATTGGTAAGGTTCTGAACTTTCAAATCTTCGATTTGCTTAGGAAGCATATTTAGAGTGGTTAACGATACAACGAGGAACAATTGCAAAATCAAGAGGAAACATTGCAATTGTTAAATTAAAGCCGTTCTAAAATTGTTCCATGGTGGCAAGTGACAGCTAGCCAAAGAAAAGAACGAATTAATTCGACCAAGTGAATTCGAAAATGAACATTCGGATTACGTTACATTGAATTTTACCTTATTGTTTTATTTTATATGTTAATTCTTTCATTCTGAAAGGGCAGAACCGGGTTTTTATTTCCCGATTTATTCACCACAGTTGTGAGACCTCTAGCGAAACGTCTACACCGTCGTCAAAATAAGATGCGGGATATGCAGAAATTAAATCCTGAATTTCCGGATTTTGCACTTTATAACGCTGGCAAATGTTGTGAAAGACTGCACAAACGGGCGCAAATTTTCCCATCTTGCTTGGATCGTATTTACTTTTCCCTATTAAAAAGTAGAAAGTCTTAATTTATATTTTTGAACGATAAATTTAATACTTACCTTTATATACACCAATGAATCTCTCAAGAATATTCTTTACCTTGCAATGCATATCATGGTATTTCTATTTAATGGGATCGACTAGAAATCTGTACAGTGTCATTAATCACGGCTCTAAAGTGTATCCGCTATAACCTGAAAATGTTTGATTGGTACTGGTACATAGCGGTTTATTATTTCGCGGCTTACCAAAGAACCAACCATTACTTTAATTCGCAATGGTCTTCCAACTAAGCTCTTTCATTGGATTTCCTCGACACATGCGACTCGTGGCTTCCTTCAAGAGAACTTTATCGCCATAATTTTCATATAGTCACAAATCTTACGAGTAAAATATTTACATGCGTGTACGCAAAAACACATACGTTTGGAATGACTCAGCATAACTCCGTTCAAGCTGTGCTTGCCTTTTTGGTTTATGAAACGTTCTTCATTTTGTGCGGGCTTACGAAATTAAATGTGGGTTCCGTCTACGCGTCCAATCACTTCAATAAATACCAGAAATATTTTAATCATCGTTTATTGGACAACAAAGTGTTACAAAAACAAGAAAAACCCAACAAGAAGTTACTTATGACCACGAATACCAAATTTCCTATAAAACTTTTCTTCTATGCCGGCCATGCGAAGTTTTATTCCCTTTTCTTGTATCATTTCTCAAACAACAACAGAAATGGTTGTCTCTGCAAAGCTTAACGAGAAAATTCCAAACAACTCCAAAATAAGGGACTAAGCAGATCATCAAGACCATGTAAGCTCTTGTTTTATTTTCCTAACACGTGTTCAAAAGCCTCTTTTGACACGCGAAACTTTTGCATAAATCTGAATGTAACGATATATAAATTTTAATTTTCGTTGTTGACATTTATATAATATATTTTGCTTAAACATTTTCGGGTAACATAAAAGGCTTTAAAGTTTTCTGCAGAAGCTTTCTACGCCTTACAAGATATTTTTCGCCCATCTCGATGTTCCTCTATTGTCAAATAACATAATATGAGCAAGAGAACCATTTCGCTTGATGTGTATATATTTCCCAACATTACATAGCCCTTTTGATGATAACACCAATATATCCAAGGGAGCGGCGAATTTTTATTTTTTTATTGTTCTTTTGCACTTTATCAATGATAGGGACAATATATATGATGATGTATGGAAAGATTAATGATATACAATTAATTACGAGGTTTGGCGAATTATGAGTGCTAATTGGACAATTAGAGTAAAACACAAAAATAAAAAATAAGAAAAAATTAATTTACTTACCTCCAAGCATACAATTTTTTTCGGGGTTTATTTTATTTTTAATTTACTTTCCTTTTGTAAACGCAGCTCTAATAACTAACTCAGAACTAATAATACTAACGCAAAACGTGAGGAATTTTGCTTACGTCTGTTTTGACAATTTGAGAGCGCGTTTCTTCTATCTCTTTTGTATGCAGCTAAAAAAGTCGAAACCCGAAAATGAATCTGATTAACGTCATACGTAATTACAAATCAGGGGGGTTATCGTGTACGGAGGCGACTGTCGCCGTGATTATCGCTCTGTTGTTTTTATGAGATACAGTTGATTGTCACCAAGAGGCTTATCCATTTTATTTGTCGCCAATACTTTGCGTCAAACTTTCCAATACCATGCATTAATAAATGAGAAAGACGTAAGAAATGAACGGCAAATTGACGTTTGTGTGTTTTGTATAAACAAGCTACATACGGTAAACAATAACAAGCATGCAAAACTAAATGAATAGAAAATGATGTCGAGTTTGTGTTAAGCCATAATAGTGTATGTGAATTACAATGTTGAAATGGTCATAAAGGATTACAATAAATTTCGTTTTAATTGCAAAAGTAAATAGTAAAGTATTGAATAATATTTGAAAAAACAACCGTGAAATGTAGTGTTAAGCTATTGCCATCAAAGGAAGAAGCCAATGAAGTTGTAACCGGTCTTCTTTTCGGGCAATACTCAGGAAGTCCCTTTCCAAGAATATTTATATAAAACAAACTCTTGGACATTCAGATTGTTGTTCTTATTATTTGTATTTATTATTTACGAGGAAGTTACAGTTAGATAAGCGATTTTTAAGGCGAGGGGGAGAAAAACCAGCGTGGTGATTCGCGACTCGACTCTTGTTTACAACTTTCAACGTTTTTATTCGTTCCAAGAGATTACGTTCCACGGTTTAACCCTATCGCCGCGGGTATTATAGCAGCCAACCTGGGCCTAGAGGGCCACTTGTCCGTCCCTAACTGTTTCATATGGCTGAAGAGAGTGTCTATCGGTTATTCAGGGATGACGACTAAGCTGAGCCAGCCATCCCCTATCCGTAAACTCCAAAAAAAATATCCCTATCGGTAACATCAACTAGTTACGTTGTCTGTGATTACTTACCTCTGCGTTGCGACGCGCTCTTCTATAGTCGCGATCGCCTTCAGAGTCCCGTTACATAGATGTTTTGACTATACCTGCGTTACAGCTTCAACACTCACTTGTATGTGTGTTATAACGGTATTCTTACACATCTATTATTATGTATGCTAACTTAGGTCTGATCGAACATGTGTACATGGCCACTTTGCCTCCATCTATGTTACAATCTCAGCTCTTACATGTATATGTATTATAATGCTACTCTTTCGAATATCTTATTATTAGTGTTACCTTAAGTACCAACCCGTCTCCATGTTCTTATATCTGTCTTATTGCTATTGCTGACCTAGGCACCAGTTTTTATGGTATTGTAAACTGCAGAACCGTTTGGTATGCCTTCATATAAGCTCTTTTCTATCGCAATGTTTACTTATATAAGTGTTCTTATGTCTGTCTTACTGTTATTGCTGATCTAGGTACCAAATCGTATCATTTTGTAAGCAGCGAAACCGTTGGTTATGTGAATCAATTATTTTTATATTAACCCCCTTAAACCTGAGAACCAAAGTCGCATTGCTGCCATGTATAGGAAATGCTACGGCATATTTATTTAGTATTAAGCTATGTATATTGTCATAGTTGGTAAGGGAGCAAAACGCTTCCTTACATACTATTTCATCAAATACGTGGGAAATGACCACTTTTTAAACAACCGTTAAATATATGTGGTAGAGGAGTGTAAAATAAATCAGCACAAGTCCGAAGAACACACGACGGAATTCCATCAGAATCTTTTTCAGCGTGGAGAGGGTGCGATAAACCTCTCCTGCGGACAAAATAACAGGTAGAAAAATATCAAGCGAGCAGATTTTATAAGCATAGTCATTAATTAATTAGCAAAAGAGTTGAATATCTCTTTCGATCTTGTAAATTTAGTATTTTCATAATGCATAACAGATAGAAATCCATTAATTTTCGGCTTACAACTTGAAGTCATGCTTACTTTTGAGTACGCCGTATAATGTGCAATTCCGCTAATAAGTTTATGCTTCTTAAACATTCTGCTTCTCTTGTTGCGGATTCGACGTAAGTGTTCGTCAAACCCAACCGGGCAATCAGTCGAAGAATAAGTAGACTGGATCGATCAACCTCATAAGCGCTAAGGTCTCAGTGCACTTCAGACAACACAGTTCTAAGTAAATCATATTTGATTCGCTTAAATAAGGAGCGTTTGTAGAATAAATTTTGTTTACAGATTTCATCTTTAAGCAGACTATTATATATAAGCATCAAAGTTGGGCTATAATTATCCTCTTGCGAACCAAAGGTATCACCACGCGAAAGTTTAATGCTTGTATCATTAGAGAAAATTAGATCTAAAATCCTTCTCAACAATTTTGGAATGAAATTTTCTTCGAAAACACACAATTCATAGATTTTGTCCGTGAAATCCGTGAATACGAGCGAATAGGAATGATATGTAATATACAAGATCATCGTTGTGAATTCCTATCATTTGAGATACATTACAATCACCCAATACCCACAGAAGAACATAATCCTTGATACTGTTAGAGAATTACTAAATGCTGAAAATATTACCCCGATAGTTTTGTTGACTTCATTCTTTCTCAACACTTGGAAAACACTAAAGAAACTTCCGCGTCCTTGATACCCGTCATTAACCCCGTTTCCATGAACACTACTATATGATAATTGCAATCTGAAGGATCAGTATAAAAATCACGTAGTTTATTATTAAAATCACAGGCATTTTAATAAAGCAGAATTAATGCGTCATCTACATTTTTGAGGTAGTAGCCTGTTTAAGTAAGGTCAGACTATTATTTTAAAGGAAGCTATATCCTTCGAGTGAGAAACGTTCATTTTAAAGACGGTTATTTCCGTTGTGTCAGCCGCGGATATTTTAGCCTTTATATAATCTTTCAACATATCGACCGTAATGCTCACGGCAAAACGTGATATAAACATTGCTTTCCTTTCTAGCATGACTGCTAGTTCATTCGCCAATTGCAAAGCCATTCGAAATAGTTGCTAACACGTCAGAATTGCCAGCCCTATGCTGTCTCAAACGTGTTCATATTTTTTAGAAATTTTTAATAACCTCCTTCAATATTTGGCAGTATTTTTTATATTTTCACTGCTACTAACCGGTATATTTACATGTTTGAAATCGATAACTACAATAGGCATCGTAAACCCGCGCTGAGTTTGTTTAAATAGCTTATAAAAATCGAAATCCTTCGACATACGTTTTGGATATGCTCAACGAACACGAACAAAACAAATCGTAAAAGCTTTGTTAATACCACCACGAAAACAAATAATTTATCAAAAATTTAGCACAGTGCAAGCCCTAATGGCTCAACTACATTTTTCTCGGACGAAATACTACTTTTAAGGACTTACTTTTGTTTATTCAAGAAAAAATGCTCAGCTTTGACTCTAGAGTATTTAGATTATAGGATTTGATAGTGAAAGCTAATTGAAGAGCAAGTATACGTTCAAACAATTTAAGGCAGCCAATTTGGCAATGCTGCTATAGTTCTCGCCGAGATATCTGTTTCCACGAAGGGGAAGTGGACTAAGGAAGGTGCTCTTTCCACACAAAGACAAAACCTCTTCTTTCCGAGAATGATTAAAAGTCTTTGAGATAACACCATATAGTTTATCAGAGCATGACTTGAGTATGCATGATAGGATGCCATAAACCAGTGGTCCATAATACATTTCTAATATGCGGTTTTCTGAAATAGCGAAATCCGGAATCGAAATCGAGTTTATGATTTGGTATGGGTAATTATGAGTTAAATCGGAATCAACGGTCGAAAACGTCGTTGAAAGTACACAGCAAGGAGATTTGAGATTTCAATCGCGCCAGAAAAACCTTATAGATCGAGGACAGTGAATTTTGAGTAAGGAACAAATTGAGGGAGTGACTTTGCTTGCTTGTGCAACTTAGTGTCTTGCAGACGCACCAGCAAAGCCACCATGGCGAGCATGATTTGTTGAGTCGCTCATTAAGGCAAGTAGACCCATTTATTCGTCCTAAGGGGATATTGAGAGTGAGTGGTCGGCTTTGCTGCTTTATCATTGCCTTATAAGAAAAGTTTCCCATAAATCTGTTCCCTAATTGTTTCTGCTTTCTGTATCTCAGTCATATGCATATATTTCCGGACTATGCCGAATGCCAACGCATGATTCGCAAAATTTAAACAAAAAGTTATATATCAAAGCTTTAACGCAAAATCAAACATTCTATCTTTAATTGTAGAACTTGCGTCCTAAACAAGAAAAAGCCATGCTCGATCTACCTTGCGTAAGCCAACCTAAGAAAGGGATTGTCTCTGTCCCATTGCCTAATTTTTTACAAAAGCTATTCCTTTGACACTACGCTTCAAGTTATCCACCAAAGCCTCTTGTACTGTCTTAGCCAAATTTTTTTAGTCATTCTGGTCTGCCAAAATAGATTCATGCTGGCAATTGCGGAAACTTTAGAGGAGCACACACATACCTTCAAAGGAAAATTCACTCATTTATTAAAGCAGTCCTAAGCGCAATTTTATACAAATACGTTATTCATAGTCAGCAATGAGTTTTCGGTCCTTGTCATGGTTCGCACATACGTAGCTTATTTAAAGTGGCAGTCAAATTCTTCGCGATTCCCTTTAAACGTAATGTCTTTTGTCAAAAATTAAATATTAGCGACAGAGAGAGTTCTTAGCTTGAGGTGGATTTTCGCTATCTCTGAAGGTTCCGGCGATATCCTACCACTCACTTCATTTTATTGAGAGCGTCCCACTCATAGCTATTGCCAAGCCAGCTTTCAAAACTTATCTGTTACCAACGATGGGTCAAAGTCAAAACCCTTCACCATCAATTATCAAATCGACGGAAAAAAGGTTAAATAAAATTACAGCAAAAACGAAATACAAATAGCAAGAAGAAATTCATCGCCATCATTGACAATAATTCTTTACCCTGTGAGTGGATATTGGGTCAAATAGACCTTTCCAGGATGCACTGTTGAAATCAAAATAAGAAATGGTCTTCTTGTGTGAACATTATCTATCTGCTCTTATTTGTTGTCTGATACTCTTGACATTATTTATTTCTACTCAATTCCCTATATTGTGTATTACATTTTGCTTATAGCTTTCCTTCATTTTTTTTTAGAGTACTGCCAAAATGCGTTTCTCTCGGTAATTTAATGTTATGAATGGAAAAGAACGATATCGTACTTCCTTTCGCTATCGCTCCTGTATCAATTGTAAATCATTGCAGCCAAAAGTGCGCCTCTCTTCATCGATATAATGTACGTGGAGACATCCGCCGTACAGCAGAGGTATTCGCTGAAGTATCTAATAAATCTAGCGATTAAAGCAGTCAGCCCAGATGTCCTCCGCAGTATTATTTGATAATACGCTCGTGTTGCCTCAAGTCATTAAGGCTTTAACCGCAAAGGGACGCATATTGAAAGTAAGTTGGCTCGTCTTTACAGAAACTAATCGTGTAAAAGTTCACAAAACATCTTGTTTTTTTCATTTATATTTGCTCAATAGTTTTTCTTTTTACACGTTTTCATTGCTATTGTTATTAATACTCACTTTTCTAATACTCATTAACTAACAAAAAATTTATTCAAATGTCAACGAAAATTGTGAATTGTGTGTGCGGAATTTTTCCTCCGTTTCCTTCGAAAATGTTGCTCTTTTTCTCAAATAATGTTGGCGTAGCCTCAGCGGCTTTTTCTGCCGTTCTTATCTTCTGTTAATGTTCTCCTTTTGAATGTAAACAAATAACATTTTCTATCCTTTTTCTATATCTGTTGATGTTATATTTTAATTTCCTTATATTAAACTATCTTACTTCACTAAATAAAATACATGGTTTCGGATAGGTAAATCAAAACCTGGCGGCTAAAATCGTAATCTGTAATGTCCACATTCAACTGAAACGACTCTTCGTCAGTGATCGTCGGGCGGAACGGATAGTCTCCTCTAAGGATATCATTAGTTCAGCACCTATCGCGCG
Source organism: Glossina austeni (assembly GCA_000688735.1). NCBI lineage: Eukaryota > Metazoa > Arthropoda > Insecta > Diptera > Glossinidae > Glossina > Glossina austeni. The sequence continues at coordinate 187,820 of KK502786.1, forward strand.
GGATCTCAACGGATGGACGCGGATTTAGTTTTGGTGATGTCTTACCTCTATGACGGTTCAGTCAAAAAGAAAGAGGATGTGCAATTTTTCTTCATTATGACTCTGTTCGAAAATGAATTGGCGTTAGCAAGCGGTTAGTTGATCGCATTCGAAGAATGTCAACTAAGTTATTTCGAATGCGATATTCCCATCCCATTCCATTCTTATTTATATTGTTCTTACTTATTACACCATCTCTATAATACTCACAAGAGAATAACAAACTGCTTGCTATAAAAGAAAATGAGTGGAGAGTAATATATACTTCTCCCACTTTACAGCTGTTTTTAAGTACACAATTTTGTTCGGGATTTATTTTACTTTCAATTTACAGCTGCTTTTTTTACAAACGCAGCTTTAAACAAGCAATACTGACACAAACTCTGCGCGTGTCTAGTGGTTGTATTTTTTACTTTGAGTGTATAAGTTTTGTAATTTCTTTTTTATTGTATTGCTTTATACGGTTTTAAAGCCTAATTAATTATAAAAGACTTTAAATTTGTTGAAATATATTGAATTTTACTTGTACTTTATATTTATCGCATTATTGTGTTTGTTGACATCATTTTGATTTTTGCGATAAGCACTCGGTGCTCTCGTCAAAAAGTATGTTTCTGGTTTTTTGCTTGGAAGCAACAGTCTCCCAAACATCTTCTTTTGTTTGCGACGTTTAAAGTTTTTCCCCATGTTGTTTTTCCTTATGTTTTTAATAGTGTGAAGTTTGCGTGTTAATTAAAATTTTGACAAACTTGCTTGTTTTTTCTTTCTCCACAGATTCTACTTTCTCTATTGCTTTCTGTCTTGCAAAATTTGCAGGCATTACTGGCTGCGCTGCAAACGCAGTCCTAGCTCCAAAGAATATTAATAAATATAACAAATCTGCCTCTCCCCCTAGCTGCCTGGGTGTGTCTGCTGGTCACCACGGTGGGAAAGTCGCACAAGTTGCATGTGCAAGTGTGATCACCCTTCTATATTCTAACCAAGTCAAAACTCTCTACCTGTTAATCCTAACGTTCATAATACGGATGACGTTTGCTTATTGGCAGTACCTCCGGAAAGGCAATATTCGTCTCAAGAGCGGCGACTGACACCTCTGCAAATAACATAAAAATCTATCCTGCTGTAAAAGTCCCATGCGTTAATTTAAAGGGTGTTAGCATTTTCAAATTGGCTCCATCTCAACCTAGAGATATCTCGTCTTTTAAAATGTTAGTTCTGACTGAAAACGTCGAAATTTTCTTAAACAAACTATTGTGGTCAGTTGGATACTTAATTAAAGAATTCATTCCTCGGGATCGATCCCGTAACACTAATTCGGTGGCTGTTCCAACCTCAAAAAAATAAGTGGTTCTTCAGGCCCAGTAACTTTCATTTAACAAAATGTCTTGGCCTAAGCTCAATAAGTCGCTCTACTTTCCGAAATTCAGTGACCACGGAGTTTTGCTGATTGGCCTTCACTGAAACTTGGTTAAAACTTGATTTACATTTGTCTGAACTCTTTCACAATTCTTTCCAGGTTTTGAGAAAGAATCGATTGGATCGTACTGGTGGTGGGGTTTTAATCGCCATATCTGCTGCAGTCCGAATGCGAATATCTCTATTTCTAAGAAACATGCTTTCCTTATTTGTAACGTGCCCGAAAAGTTTAAACCTGCTGATATAGTCATAGCGTTAGGGGACTTCAATTTGCCACAAGTCACTTCATGTTATAGTGACAATTCTGACTGTGTGATCTCAACTTCAACATCGTGAACCGTGCTGTCCAGCAATTTGCATTTCCTTTCACTACAGGCATGACTGTCCGTTGAACTACTCTAACGTGTCAAACCGAACTTCCTCTTACTGCTTAAATCGCATCTTTCACATATTATGCTCCATTTCTCTGCTGGAAATATTAAAACCTTACTGTCTGGCTTCTATAATGTATTACACCGGGCTATTTCTGCACCGTTTCCGATCAAACAACTTCGCCTTTGAAGCAGGTGGCCGCCATGGTTAAACTAGACAATTAAATATTACAAAAATAGAAAAAAAATTTACGAAAAGTGGTTCTGCTTATGATTATTTCGTCTATTCTGCTGAAAGGTGTTGATTGAGTTATTTGAATCACCAATATTATTGCAGATACTTTCAGCTGATATAATCCTCACTGCTTCTTACTTCTTGGTCATTTTGAAAAACGATGTTTTACATGGTTTGAGATTTTTAAAATATGGTTGTGCGCCATGGCCTGATAGGATTCCACCATATACACCCAAATCATACTTTGACGAGCTATTTGGTATTATTTCAAACATTTTTAATCATCCGTTGAAATCAGGTGTTGTTCCTTTGTGCTGGAAGAGTAGTTTCCTTATTCCACTTCATAAATGCAATCAAATTTCGTATTTATCCATGGTCGTATGGCTCTATGAAAAAACGATCAACTGTTACGAATCTCTTACAGTTTATTTTTCATGTTTTCGAAAGTTCTTTTAATGGCTCTCGCACGGACATCGTATGTACTGATTTTAGTAAAGCGTTTCACTTAGTTAAACATAACTTATTGATCTTCAAACTGCAGGCCTCTGGAAATTAAGGAAGAGGGAAAAAGCTGCTACAGCCTAAAGAAGCTGGGAAGAATCGCAACCGTTGTGCAGCCCCGCACAAACTACTAAAAAGTAGGAGAAAATCATTTGAATAGTTCAGCACTACAGGCGACTTATGAAGATGATGGTGTTGATGTTTGTGTGTAGGCACAGGCAGTTGGGTGAACAAGTCAGAGCCACGAAATTTATAAACATAACAATCTAAAAGTATATTTACAAAATTTGCAGAAAAATTAAATATATACTGACAACAAAACTTTTTATGTAATGAATCTTCTTTTTATTTGTTCATATATGAGCATAAACGAACAAACGATTTGGCATACAGGAATGGAAGAGAAAATTTAATACAATGATGAAAAAGACATCATTTATATGAATTAATCACTAACAATGTATTATAACAAAAATGTTAACATTCATTTTTATGAAAAATCTGTAAAAAAAATGTCAACTTTTTCTACAATAAAAAAACTTAAAAATTTCAACATTGGCCTCGACTTCATTGCTTTTTTCACTTCTCAAATTGCACATCATTTTCTATTTGTTTCATAAGTGCGTGTTTGTTATTGTTTACCATATGTAGTTTGTTTATACAAAAGAATTAAACGTCAATTTGGCTCTAATTTTTTACGCTTCTCTTAGTGATTAATGCATTGAACTGGAAAATTTGACGTGGAGTATTTACGACAATGATAACTGATGAGCCTCTTGGCGATAACCGATTGTCTTCCAACAAAAATAAACTGATTAGGGCTCAGGTTATGTTTTTATTTTTTTGCTGGTTTGGGATTCCGTATGCATTGGCCACTGGTTGACGACTATCGGTTTTTTGTATCACGTAGACACATAGCTATTAAGTATATCCTCTCATGCTTGTCAAATTGTGCGAAAGCAAGCAAAATTAGCTGTAAACCGAGAACAAAATGAACCCCAAATAAAGGTGTTTAATTGCAAACAGCAGAATCAAAACCAAAAGTTAAAACGGAAAATTAACAACCAAAAACAAGGTTTATTGACCAAAAAAGTTTGAATCAGTCATGAAATAAAAATTTTAAAAAAGAAAATTTTTCCTTTAAGATTTTTGCAGAATTTTCTTGAGTGGACATATAAGTCACGTTCCTTATTGGCTTGGTTCGGTTAGTCTCAACAAACAAAAAAGAATAATATATCACTAAATGTAAATAAATAATCGTTTTATGTTAAGCAACATATAAATATAAAGCAGAATGCTTCGACACATACTTTTAGGCCATTTGATAGAGGAAGATCGAACACCGCGACAGAGAATTTTTGTGAGACGAAGAAAGGCTTTCCGGGATGCTTCCGACTCTCTAACGCTTCTTCAAAATGGGTAAATAAATTATTTCTAACTTTTGCAAACGGTAGTAAGTGTGTTTGTGTGTTAGCAACTTTATTTGATTTACATAAATATATTTGGCCGTCACGGCCACGTCTTCATATAGTTCTCCATCCGTTTTTTTTTAAAGGACAATCTTATGTTACTACATGTCATTTTCACCTTGTGTTTGTTGTCGTCTAAACATAAAAATTATATGGAAAAAAAAAACTCTTCGCTTCTCCACCACATTTCTGCACACCAACCCAAATGAATTTAGCTTGAGTGCTAGATCATCCCACAATCAATTTAGATTTCGTTGTCTTTGCGAAGAACGTTGATAATAATTTTAAGCCATTTCAGGATGATCCTTAAAGAAACGTAACATTTCATCCATATGCTCCTTCGAAATTACAATTTCTGATTATTTAAATAAATTTACACAAAGAAAAAGAATGATTGTGCTTATTGTCAAGGCACTCGTAGCGCGAAGAATTAGTAAAAGAAAATTAATATTCCTCTTTCAGTGGGCGTATTTAAACACTTTGTAAAGAAGCATTTTTGCTTCCTTACTAATAATAAATCCGTCCGCACAAATGCCTACCCGTAAACTCTAAAAACGTTCAGTCTGTGTTGTTCGTCCTCACTAAAGACTAAATATCCCTTGGTTGACCGTTCCCGTGCATACCTTCTCCTAGGTACGAGGATCTCCTCTACCCTACCATGAGATCATCCTTCTCCCGTACAAACCGTTGACAATTTGAGTTCATATAAACAAATGGGAAAATGTATATAAAGAAAAAAAGAAATTGCATCATTAAATGCTATGTCTCCGAAACAAAAAAATGTGCCCAGCAATTATATAGGTATAAGTAATGCACATATAAGTAATATACATAAATATAATCATGCCTTGTCTTTGCCTAAGGAAACATGTCATATATAATCCCGATGAACAAGTGGTAATCCGCTGAGCAACACGCTAATATACCTACCTACGTAGTTTACTTTTAATTATCAACAAGCTACCTTTAGCATTGAATTGTTCACATTTTGCAAAGGCACAGACCTAACGATCTTGGGGTTTTGCAAAATCATACGATTTGGTACCTAGGTCAACACTACCAATAAGCCAGACATAAGAACATGTGTACATGCTCGCTCATACGAGTTGGTACTTAAGGTAACACTAATAATAAGATATACGTAAGATACATACATATACGTAATACATATACATGTAAGAGCTGAGATTGTAACATAGAAGGAGGCAAAGTGGCCATGTACACATGTTCGATCAGACCTAAGTTAGCATACATAATAATAGATGTGTAAGAATACCGTTATAACACACATACAAGTGAGTGTTGAAGCTGTAACGCAGGTATAGTCAAAACATCTATGTAACGGGACTCTGAAGGCGATCGCGACTATAGAAGAGCGCGTCGCAACGCAGAGGTAAGTAATCACAGACAACGTAACTAGTTGATGTTACCGATAGGGATATTTTTTTTGGAGTTTACGGATAGGGGATGGCTGGCTCAGCTTAGTCGTCATCCCTGAATAACCGATAGACACTCTCTTCAGCCATATGAAACAGTTAGGGACGGACAAGTGGCCCTCTAGGCCGAGGTTGGCTGCTATAATACCCGCGGCGATAGGGTTAAACCGTGGAACATAATCTCTTGGAACGAATAAAAACGTTGAAAGTTGTAAACAAGAGTCGAGTCGCGAATCACCACGCTGGTTTTTCTCCCCCTCGCCTTAAAAATCGCTTATCTAACTGTAACTTCCTCGTAAATAATAAATACAAATAATAAGAACAACAATCTGAATGTCCAAGAGTTTGTTTTATATAAATATTCTTGGAAAGGGACTTCCTGAGTATTGCCCGAAAAGAAGACCGGTTACAACTTCATTGGCTTCTTCCTTTGATGGCAATAGCTTAACACTACATTTCACGGTTGTTTTTTCAAATATTATTCAATACTTTACTATTTACTTTTGCAATTAAAACGAAATTTATTGTAATCCTTTATGACCATTTCAACATTGTAATTCACATACACTATTATGGCTTAACACAAACTCGACATCATTTTCTATTCATTTAGTTTTGCATGCTTGTTATTGTTTACCGTATGTAGCTTGTTTATACAAAACACACAAACGTCAATTTGCCGTTCATTTCTTACGTCTTTCTCATTTATTAATGCATGGTATTGGAAAGTTTGACGCAAAGTATTGGCGACAAATAAAATGGATAAGCCTCTTGGTGACAATCAACTGTATCTCATAAAAACAACAGAGCGATAATCACGGCGACAGTCGCCTCCGTACACGATAACCCCCCTGATTTGTAATTACGTATGACGTTAATCAGATTCATTTTCGGGTTTCGACTTTTTTAGCTGCATACAAAAGAGATAGAAGAAACGCGCTTTCAAATTGTCAAAACAGACGTAAGCAAAATTCCTCACGTTTTGCGTTAGTATTATTAGTTCTGAGTTAGTTATTAGAGCTGCGTTTACAAAAGGAAAGTAAATTAAAAATAAAATAAACCCCGAAAAAAATTGTATGCTTGGAGGTAAGTAAATTAATTTTTTCTTATTTTTTATTTTTGTGTTTTACTCTAATTGTCCAATTAGCACTCATAATTCGCCAAACCTCGTAATTAATTGTATATCATTAATCTTTCCATACATCATCATATATATTGTCCCTATCATTGATAAAGTGCAAAAGAACAATAAAAAAATAAAAATTCGCCGCTCCCTTGGATATATTGGTGTTATCATCAAAAGGGCTATGTAATGTTGGGAAATATATACACATCAAGCGAAATGGTTCTCTTGCTCATATTATGTTATTTGACAATAGAGGAACATCGAGATGGGCGAAAAATATCTTGTAAGGCGTAGAAAGCTTCTGCAGAAAACTTTAAAGCCTTTTATGTTACCCGAAAATGTTTAAGTAAAATATATTATATAAATGTCAACAACGAAAATTAAAATATACATATCGTTACAGTCAGATTTATGCAAAAGTTTCACGTGTCAAAAGGGGCTTTTGAACACGTGTTAGGAAAATAAAACAAGAGCTTACATGCTCTTGATGATCCGTTTAGCCCCGTTTAGAAATTCCTCGATGTAGTCACGTAGGCTCCTCTTGTTTGCAATATTTCAAAGATCTTCATATGTGTGTACAGTATTTCGACCTGTTTACTTCAGTCTGATTTAGAAAATTTGCACTGTTGAAGGTTGGCCAATGGCATGTTCTTGAGTCTAGAAAAACTTGATATATTATTTTAAAGTTGGGTTTTACGCCTACACTAAAAGTGATCGATTTACCATCTATTATAAGACGTCGTGAGGTGTTACCGGTTTTGATTATAGTCAAATTAGTAAATGGCAGCATTTATTTTTCGGCTTTGCTTAAATATGTTTCCTTCACTTTACCTATTTGCATTATTTGCAAACAAAATTATCACGCAGTCGAAGCAACTACAATTTTTATAATCCGTTTCAAGTTCTGTTTAAATTATATACTAAAAATTACTCCCTGTTTGGTGTGTTTGTTCACTCTCTTAATTACATCAAGGCATTGATTATGTCTCTTTTAGTTAACTAGCTTTCATTTGGACGGTGTACCTTGTAAGCCATTTGGTTATGAATTATGGATGGCTTTCAACACTGGAAATTTATTGCAAAAAAAATGCAAGCAAAATAAGGATGAAATCTGGTGAAATCTATAATGAAATCATACAAACATAACCAAAGTTATATAAAATTTTTGATAAAATGAAATTCCATATCTACATAAAAAAATTAATATGTAATTTTAATGAAGCAAAAGAAATAAAATTCCAAATGATGAGTAAATTACTTTCCGAATCGGCGCCATGAAATATTTACCATACAATGCAGCATGAAATTCCAATAACTCAGAAGTAATAAAGTGGAAGTAATGTTAATTATAAATAGATAAAACCGTCACGTAGTAGATTACGAGGGCGAGGAGGACATTCCAAATAAGAAACGAAAGTAAGTTTATGTACTAATTTTCATTTTTAATATGAATCATTGTATAACTATTAATAAAAGTAATTATTCTTTGTTAGGTATTCATCCTATCCATAAATGTTTGAAAAGCCTCTAGGTTCTTACATATTGCAGTTGCTTAAACCGCACGCTGGGAGTGATAAACAATACAAAATGAAAACTAAGTGAAATCAAAATCGAACAGTGCAATTTTTATCGGCAATTAAAAATGAGCTTAAGTCGTTTCATGGCAACAACTTAAAAGTAACCAAAAAAAACAATTTAATTCGGCCCCGTGGATTCGAAAGTGAAGATTCGGATTAAATGAATATCTGAATTTACTTGCAAAGAATGTGTAGTGCTTTAAAATTAATCAAAATCTAATATTTAGTTACATAAATGAAAGCCAACTTTTTGATTTATTCCTTTATAACTTCAATTTCAATACAATTCAATTTGAAAGTGCAAAATACATTCCGGGTTTTTTTTCCTCACTTAGGAGACCTCTAGCGAAAGGTCGACACCGTCGTCAAAATAAGATGCGGGAGCTACAGGAGTTAAATCGTCAATTTCCGCATTTTGCACTTTATACAGCACGCAAATGTGGTGAAGAGCTGCACGAATTTGCTCATTTTATTTGAATCGTATCTGCTCTTCCACTCGACCATTAAAATACACCATCGACCTTGAAAATAAATAGACTTAATTTAAATTTTTGAAGAATAAACATAATGCCAATCTTCATGCACACCAATGCATCTGTCAGCAGCATTCCTTGCCTTACGATGAATATTATATGAATAACAGTGTGAGAAAAAGAACCATTCCGCCTGATATTTATATATTTCTCAACATAACTTAATTATTTAATTACAACATTTAACAACATTTTACTCAACTCTTTTTTTAGTTGCTTTCGTAGAGTCGATTAGGTCTCTTTGAGAATACTAATAGTTCCAATCGAGTGATGAGCTTTTATTTGTTGATCATTTGCGCTTCATCATTTACAGGGACAGTCTATGATAACGCATAGAAAGGTTAATGGCATACAACTATTTACAAGTTTTGGCAAATTAAGAGTGTTAATAGACAATTGCAGTAAAAAGTAAAAAAATATTAATTTACTTACCTTTCACAAATTTAAAATTTTTTGCTTTAGACTTTAAATTATTTGGTTGCAAGAGATTACCAATGCCTAGCCTGTAGCGACCATACCGTAACCGTTACATAAAGCACCTTATCAGATGTTGTATCTAAGGTGTTACAAGACTTGGAAAAAAAATTTTTGCGGAGTGAATTTAATGGACCGTAAACGCGAAGGTGTGGTTGTTTCACAAAGTCGGCCGGATATGTCCATGGTTCGCATGTGTGGAGGCACTCCGTTGAAAAAGCCTACCTGCAAAACCATTGGACTGGGCATCATTGCAAGGTTTGGCTGCTCGGTAAGCGGAAACATAAAAAAATTAAAGCTCCAGAGAATCACATCTTTTTAATTTTTTTTCAGTGAATAGTGTATTTCATCGAATCCGCTAAAAAAAAAGTAAAAGGAAGTCCATTGAGGAAAACGATGCATTGGTATGATATATGTGCATATAGGGTACTTTAGCAGCATTTGTTAGTTCAAAAATCGAACTGCAGTTGTTAAACATCTCTAGGTCGCTGGGCATTTCTGCAGGAAGAACGGAAGAGCTGCTACTTCCCGAAGACTCGCAACGTTCATGCAAAGCTGCACAAGATTTGCGTCCACTACAAAGTGGAGGGAAATTATTTGAATACGTCAGCACTGGCGAAGATGATGGCATTGATATTTGTGTGGAGGCGCCTCAATTGAGGCAATTGGGTGAGGAATTTGGAGGATTGCTGGCACAAAATTTATAAATGTTATAAAAATCTTAAAGATATAAAAAGTAAATAATCCTTCTTTTCTTAATCTATTCATCATATACCTCACGACGCTTCTCTTGATATCCTAGAATGCGTTGGTTGAAAATATGTTGTATGATAGAATATGTTCATCAAATCTTTGTAAAATTTTTATTGGTGCTGTCGCGGGTGCGAACTTAGCTAGTCGAAGCCCCCGGAATTTTTCGCCTATCGGACGTTTCTCGTTGACTGAAATTGACAATAGCTATCGTGTTTGTTACAAACAAAACAAACCATATTATGAGAACTACATCTACAGCGATATTCTCTAAGCGCTTCTGTAGGATATTTTAGGACAGAGCGCCCAGGCATGCTGCAAACAAAACATAAGCCAATGGGAAATGGTTAGAAACAAAAAGTTCTATTTGGTGTTAGACTAGGTGTGATTGCAACTGGTTACCCAGAATCGGTATTCATTATAGACTGATTTTATGATTCTTACTTACAGTTGTTAACAAACGTATTTGAATTCGACTTATTCTTCTACAGTATTGTGTGTATTGAAATTGTTGTTCTTGTCAGACTATTCTGCCTTTCTACATTCCTACCCCATTCTACATACAGTGACCCTCATGGTCTTCTAATACCTGCCAATATCATTTGTACGCATTCCCCGTTAACGAGCAATGGAACTCAATAAACAGTTCTCCGAAACTGATCTGCTGTTTTTCTCGTATTTTTTTTTTATTTTTAAAAATAAAACTTTCGATCTTGACATGCCAACGATTTCAGTCGAAGGTCTTCCAATGATCTCCTTGGGTCGAAGGTATAACTATTTTATGTTGACTGTCATGATCAAATGTTGACATTACTATTGTCGCATCATGGGTATTTTGTTGTTTCAAGGCTTCTATACCTTGTTTTAATAAGCCTGATGTTGAACTCGACTCTCTTTGTTACCGGTATTTGTAGCGATGTTGTTTTCTATAAAAAAAATCGATGTTACTTTGTATGCCCCCATCTGGTCTATTAAGCCCATTACCTATTAAATTTCGGAAATTTGTAAACCAGGTTGAAAATAGTCTAGCAGTAGGACTTTCTTCCGCCTTACTGCCACTGTAATAGAACTAGGTTTATTGTAACAAAAGTAGTGTCTAATGATGAGAAATTTCATTACAATTAAACCCAAGGTTTAACGATAACTGCCAGTTGTAAAGTTAAAAAAAAATCAGGACTTTATATCACTTTTTCTGCAGCACGCGAAAGAATGTTATACCATAGATATTTTCAAATTATTAAAAAAGAGCGTTAACAATTCCCAACAGAGACCATACAACCAGCGAGATTAGTTTTATGTTGTATGTCATTCAAAGCGAAACAAGTCAAATAAAAAAAAAATACTCAGCAATAATTTAGCATCTACTGTTTGTATAAATGTGTGAAATAGCGCGATTTATTATATTCCCCTAGACAGTGAATATTCATTTTCAAATGATCAGTATGCTTTAAAGGAACAATCTTAATAGCGTATCGCAAGAGAAATCATAAAGACAAAGCGCGTTGCTCAAACTCGATAGTTATTGGCTATTATTCACATTGTTATTTTTTGGCCAATTTGTACCGCCGCCCTTGGCTAGGGAATCCAGAGGACTTCCTTACCGAGCTTTCATTATTGACCCTCCTGCCCAACACTTCAAAACCTACTTTTCAACGGGGCATCAACAGTTTTGTTGAACGAAAGTGATCTATTGCAAAAGAAAACAAAATACTCAGACTCAGTCATTGAGAGGAGTAACGCAACACTCACGTATAAATCAAAAAAAAAAAGAAAAAATAAATAACCACACTGAAAACTATTTATCATAAGAGGAAAATCATAGGCAAAGGAATAAACATAGCATTACTGTTAATATTTTAATTAACTCTGGGATCGTTAGATTTAAATAATTCTCCGAACTGACTTCCTCGCTGTTTTCGTTTAATTTTACTTTAGAATCATAAAAGTTTACGTATCCTTTTTGTAGATTCTAAATTTAAACCCGTGCTTTTAATTAACACTTTTACATATTTTTTTCTTTTTGGTTGTTGTTAAACTTTTTTGCTCAATAAGTTTACTTTTTGTTTGTAATTTCTTCCTTTCTTAATTTTTGTTTTGCTGCTTGCCAGTAAGCAATTTTGGAATATATTTTGTTTTCAATTTACAGCTTATAAATGTAACTTTAAACAAGCAATACTAATGCTGAAAGTAAGCCCTTTTGCTATGACGTAATTTGACAACCATTGGAGCTTTATTTAACAGCTGTTGTGCCTACGTGATTCCAAAAAATCCAATGGTCATCAACCAACGCTGAACGCCGTCACGTACGCGATGAAAATATAAGCTGAATAATGTGAAAATGTAGTAAAAACATTAATAAAGCTTATGAAAGAAATAAGAAACATTCTACCATTAACATTTTATATGTATGCTTATATTACTACAATTCAAAGTAATACTCTTTAGCAAAACTACTATCATTGCAAAGATGATTATTTGCTACTTTCTATTAACACGTATTTTATGTCTCTAAACCAAATGTACACATATATAGTTAAAAAAAAGTAAAGAAAGCTTATTAATCTCCCATTCTTTTTCAGCTTTAAAAACACTTGAAAAGAATCATGCTTAATTGTTCATAAAACATTTCAATTTGTTTTTCTTTTTAGTTCACTTAACCCTTTACAAAATTTGATCATGTGTCACAACAGAGAGAGAAAAATTCCAACTATATGAAAGCAAGTTATGCAAAAAAACTTTTAAAGCATTTTCTCCTTTAACTCCTTATTATTGTACACTGTACTATAAAAACAGGGGGTTAATCACGTATGAAAAATTTAGCTTTCGTTCCGTTCAGCTTTCAGCTGTGTGGCAAAAACGGATGAATACAAAAACGGAAGCTAACTTTCTTATAATTTTAGACTAATGAAATAAATTCTTAGACTAGAAAAAAGGACATTGAGCACTAGCAACACAGGCTATCAGCTCTAATTTGTAAAAGTACACTAAATATTGAGCTTAGTAGTTTTAATAAAGTAATATATTGTATTGATATTCTACTCTGTAGTTGATTGTAGAATGTCCATAGGGTTAGTCGCTCCAAAGGCAATACTTCTAGCCAAGGAAAAGTTAAGGCAGTCACAGAGAATGTGCTTTATAGTAAGAATTTGCCCAGAATTGTGGATTGGGGAGGAAGACTTCTTTAGAATCCATTGGTGAGTTGCAATTGTACGGCCAAGGCGAATTCTCGAAAATGTTTGGATCTTGATTTTCTCAACATTTGTTGGGTATAAAGGTGGAATTAATTGAGGGTTAATAGAAGAGTAGTGCTGATGATGGTACTGTAGATTTTTTTCCGTAATTTTCTCTTTAACTTTTTTCAAATGTATCTTTGAAGATCCAACTTTTCTATGACATCATCCATAATTACAGATGTAGAAGCAGCACACTTCGCCGCTCGATCAGCCTGCTCATTTCCCAATAAACCGATAAGACTTGGTACCCAAAGTATTTTATTTTTTTCCCCCGGTGTTGTAATGATATTCCTTAATTTTTTGATGGTGCTCCATCTCGAAGTCGAAGGATTCCGTATAGCTTTTAATACAGATAAACTGTCAGTAACAATGACAGTTTTGAGTTTGTCTTACTGGGAAATGTTCGCAGCGTGAAGTGTAGCTCTGGCTTCGGTTGTGAAAGTTGAAGCACTTGTGTGAAATATGCGATTGAGAAGAACCTGTCCTGAAGCATATACCACGGCACAAGCAGGTGGCAGACCAGAAGATTTTGAGCCATCTGTGTATAAAAGATTCCAACCGTTACTCTCCAGTACTTGGGTTTTTCAGCTACTAGATTCTAGAAGACGTAATTTGGAGTATCTTTTTTCTTGTGCATAGACAGTGAAATGTTAAAAGAGTAGTCTTTCAAAATCCATGGAGGTTTAACACCAAAATAGCTGAAAATTTTTAAGGGAATGTTCAGTTCCTTTCCGACGTACAAACAATAGTCAATTGCAGATGGTGACATTCAAATTTTCTTGGCACGAATAATCTTTCTCACATCTTCACCGCGAACAGATTTGTTTGAATTAAGAAGTTTGGGGATTATTTTAGCTTTTAACTCATAAAATCTATTTTCTAAAGATGGGAGACCAGTTTTAATTATAATATTATTTATGGGCGTCGTCCGAAAAGCATAATAACTTGCTCCGAGGGCTTGGTGATAGACCGGTTTAAGGATGTTGATATTAGATCTCCAGCTGTTGCCCTAAATTATCAAAGCATAGTCTATCTTGCTTAAAACAAGCATTTTCGTAAGATAAGCAATATTGTTAATGTGTGCATGGCTTTTCCAAGCAACGTACTGCATGAAATTCAACCTTGTTAAAATAAAATTTTTTAACCGAAGACAGTGTGTTTCCGAACGCTATTTGTGGGAAAACGTGAGAACGAGAATGTGGAGCGCCTGCACGTTTAGTACTGATAAGGCATTAATACGCATCAGTAGATTTCCTGAATCACATATCTGCTTTCGTCAAATGTACATTTTTTTTGATTTTTGTATAGAAATTTTAGCGCCTGAGAAGTTTGCCCACGTGGAGATCTCTGTTGATTTTTAGAATTTCACGCATTTGTATAAAGCGTGGGCATTGTTTGTCTAACGCCGAATGCTATCATTGCGTACAGCTTTCAGCATGTGCAAGAAGATCACAGTTAGCACAAGATGGAGCACTGTTGCACCTTTTTGTCGTATGACTCAGGCGTTGGCAGTTTTTGCACCTCATGGGATTTGGAATGTAAGTTCCACTTTACATTTATACCAAGCCACATCAACAGTTTGCGGTAACCGATAGGGATCAAAGGTCATAATAATCCCTCCTGTAGAAGAGCAAGTTTTTCGGTCGTCATTTAATTTACGCACGCATAAATCATGCACTACTCAGAACACAAGTCGACACTTTTATGACCAGAATATATAAAAAGAATTGAAGTTATTGCATTTTGCTTTATATTAGATTGTGATTTTACATTATTATTAGCAACCCGTTTATACAACAGAAAAAATTATGTACAGATAAAAAACAAATTCCGTTCAGCCTTTCGTTGACGACTGATAATCGTCATTAATGTTCTGCAATATACGCGTATACGTACTCATATAATGTAATGAGGGAGTCAAATTCTTTATTTCGCAGGTGTGATTTAGTCTAATAACGTCGTAAGTAGATTTAGTTCGACAAGGCACAAAAAAATGTTACATGTATAAATGCAATATGAATTATGAAACAAAACAGATACCATTCAGATGTGTACCAATATCATGCAAATTCATATTATCAGCTCATAATGAAAGAATGCACCTTAATTAATTTCACATTTTAATTAATTAAATTTTAAGTAACTGTATTTGAATTTATTTTAAGTTTTAACCCTTATATGTTATAAAGCTAATTTGTCTCTTTGCTTGTTGAGAAAAATGAAACTATCCTATGACTGAGTCCGTCTATGGCTTAGTATGCGCGGTGTATAACAAGGAAAACCAATAGCCTAAAGCTCATAACTCTATCCTTTTCGCTTTAGCTGTTGTAATAAGGAATTATAAAAAGGAAAACCTACTAGCGGTATGCCGATATTTCATGGCTTACTGACATTTTCGCAAAGAGCAGTTGTAAATACAGACCGACAGATGTTACACATTGGCAGTGGATCTTTCTGCGGTATACATTGGAAATACTGTGAATTTTAAGCTGCAACTTTTGAACAAGGAAAAAAAGAGAATAGTATAAGGCAAACAAAATTCATATATCAACGAACAATAGAAAAAAAAGCACGTACACGTGGAAATGACGCCCTAAACCGCTTCAAACATGCAAAAACTTGGCAGCCGATACTAGCGAATAAATTCAGTTCAATTTTCGAATCATCAGGTAGGAAGGGATCAGGATTAGAGATTCATTTAGACATGAATTAAGCAAAGCGTACGTATGAAATGGAGTTCATTCGATAGAATTTAAAGAGTCCGACGTTCAGATTAATTTCTAAATATCATTTAAATTTTGCAAAGGATTTTAAACGAGTTGAAAACTTGTAATTATATCTAACTTGACTGAATTTTATGAGTCAATATTACCATTTATTTCCCTAACTAAGAAGGAAACACCAAACTCACAACGAGACAAAGAGACAAGCGAATCCCAGTCCACATTCCCGCGGGAATGTGGAAAAATGTACATTTTCCAATTTTTGTGAAGTGAATGAATTCTTACTGAAGAAAGAAAGCTTCTTGTATATTTTTAGATATTTCGTAAGATGTATTGATGTAATCGAATTATCTGGATCAGATTGAACAGGATAGCAGAATGATTCCGAGGTATAGGAATATAATAGTGTAATACCATTCCCGTACATTAAGATATGGGTTAGCTTAATCTCCGAAGAGAGATAATTGATGTACAGGATAAACAGTTCGAATCCTGAGTGGTTGCCTTGCATCTGATGTTACAGGGAGTTCATCAGAGGTGATGATGATGATGAGTTAGAAAGAATTCTGCAGGACTTTTTATGAAGATTGTAACTTCCGCATATACGGAAGTCTGTCGATCTATCATTCCTATCATTCCTTATGATTAGGGTACCATCCGAATTATAACCACGCTAATTACATTTTTCTTTTTCTATAATTCTGTACCTTGATACAGTTAGGTAAAGAGATTAAATAACAAAGGCGAGATAGGAAATCGTGGAGAGAGGAGGCAAAAAAAAGGTTTGTCTACATATAATAAGGAATGATTTGATGTGCACAAGAAAAATTCGCGGAGACTCTTGTAAAGTCACTTATAGATAGCGGTTCCTGAGGAACTTGTTCTTGCTTGTTCTAATTTACTTTTCTCGTTTTAATGCACCGTACCTAAATGAATATATAGCAAAGTACGCAAACATATAAGCAATACATTATGTCAAATCAGGTGTAAATATAAAATCCACATATTTTTATATGTATCAAAAACATGAAACAACATTGTAATCTACCGAACTTGAAATAAATAAAAAATGAAAAATGTAAATATACTGAAGTAGTTGTATCAATTTTTGCTAAATCAGGTGATGACAAACCAAAAAAAAAAAAAGAAGACAAGTGCCAGTTCTGCGATAATCTGCAATCCAGAATTAAGAAAATACATACAATCCCACATAAATATTTTTACGCGGACCTTCTTTTTTTCATCGTAATATTTGTTAATACATTTGTGTTGTTTGGTTTCTTTTGAGTTCTAACACTACATACCCGATATATTAAATTGAATTTTTTTTAAAGTATATATGTACTTTTGTGTCCCACATTATGCTTCACACATTATTTTGTGCTATATATATTGATATCATTATTATTATTTTTTTTTTTCATCATAAGTGAAAGTACGTTTTATATTCTTACTCAACTTGTGACTACTAAAAATTCTCTTTGCTTATCCACACGTGAGCAATCTGAATAACTAGAGTAACTCCTTAAGAAGGATTTATGGCTTATGTCTAAGCGTATATATCTATATTAATATATATACATCTAATCTAAACTTTTGTTGTTAATATGCATAATGGTACTTGTATCTTGCTATAACACATAGTTCGTTCCATTTTTGGTTTTACATTTTTAAATCATTGCTGATCATATTGCGATAATATTCTCTTGCATTTTTGCTGATAATTTCCTTTTGCTTTGGTCTACTAAACAAACCTAAAATTTTCAAGTGTTAGATACTACTACTTTTGCTAGGATATATACAGGGTTAGATTGTAATAGCGAACATAATTCCACTCGCTTGTTTAACACGTCATCCTTAACACGTTTTAATAAATTTTTCAACGATATCAATTAGGACGAAAAATATTTTTAAAAAAATTTTCGCTTATTCATCATCAGATAAAATTTCCAAAATGTCCAACGAAAAGCCATCAACTAATATGAATGTTGCAGTTGCGGAAAACGCAGGAAGTCATAACAATAATGAAGAGCAACAAGCTGCTGCTGCAACGACAACAGATCTTACTCAACGTACGGCGGGTATATTGAGGAAGCATGATGAAATCCTTATGAATTATATAGTGGAGATTGACATTTTATAAAGGGACACGAACAAAATCGAGGTTAAATCAAGTCAAACTGAGCAGACAGCGGAATTCGGCAATAATCAAAATGCGTCTGCAGTAATATCAACACCAAGTAACGTTGTGTTAGCTCCAAGAGAAGAACACGTTACTAACAATGGACAACAACGTTACTAACGAACAACAATTACAGTTTAGAAACTTCAGTCAAACCTAATGAAATAAGTCACAGAAGAAATATGGATCTTAAACGATGGTATGTCAAATTTGATGATTCAAGCAAAGGTCTCATTGTTGAGAGCTTTATCTTTCGTATTGAGAAATTAAGAGAACAAAATCAAATCAACTAAGAGGAATTGCTCACTGAGTTTCATTGTCTTATTGTCGGCAATGCGAATAAATGGTATTGGCAAGTATTAGAAGACTACGAGGGCGATTCTACATTTGATTACATCGCTCTTAAGAGAGAACTACTCGACCAGTATAAACCAGTCGATTCTGACTATGAATTGATTCATGAAATCATGGAGTGCAAACAACAGCCAGCCGAATCATTCGAAGAGTACTACACGGACATTTGCGATCTAACGTTCAGAATGAAAAGGAAAATGGCTGAAATAGAGTTAATCAAAATTATCAAACCTAACGTCAAACCAACTGTACCACCTTCGATTTTGTAATTAAAGTCAATAGCATGTTAGAGTTAAAAGTGGAGAATAGACAAGTGAATGAGGTTGAATGGTCTGAAAACGATAGAAATTCTATCATAAATCACATAGTAGAAGCTGTTAGACGGCACCTCAGCAGTCAGAATAACTGCAAGACAAGAGAAACCATGTTCGATAAAACTGTCAAACAAAAAACGTTTTAGCAGCCTATCGCAAACACGAAGCCACCTATGAGTATACCCAATTCAATAATGAATAGATATTTTTGTTTCCCATGTAACCTTCGTTTGCGGTATGTTGTAATATGAGGCTTTTGATTAACAATCTTTTTTCATTTCTTTTTTTTTACAAAAAGAGTGCAACCACGCACTGACGGGTTGTTAAGTTCTCGTAGTAGAGGGAGTTTAATAGCAGGAGTTATCTTTACGCCATATTTGTCGATTTATGGACTTTAACTTGAAAGATATTCGGAACGGGAGATGGAGGAGAGCGATTAAGGCATGATAAAGTTTTTTTGGCGGGTTGAAAAAAAAAGATATAAAAGCACATTGAAATCTTGTAAAACGTTAACAAAAATATATTGAATAAATTAACATTTGCCATTTTAAATCAGCTACAGGATTGATTGACTAAGTCTCTCTACAGTATTTACTTATGCATGCTTGAAATTGTTAAAATAGTTACGTCAAAAAAAAAAATTGATTAATTATTAGTGCAACAGCCCTTGATGTGAATCAAAAAAAAAAAAAGAGAAAAAATACAAATCATTTGCATAAGGGAATATAACCACGAAAAAGACTGTAAATGAAGAAATTACTTAAGAAAATAAGACACTAAAGGAACTCTCGAGTAATGTAAAGAATTCTTGCAATACCATTCCAATGTAAATTCTGTGAAATCTGCTACTATATATTTGTAAAATGTACAATGACAACAACAACAACAAAAAACACACAAATGAGCTTCAAAGAAGTTTACTTTCTTTATATGTACAGTCAGACTTACTAATATTGGGTTTTTTCGCTCGACAGAAAATAAACGCTTCTTAAACCTAGTTCATTGTCCAAAGATTTATTATTTTGTACTACTTCAATACATATTAAAATATAACACAAAAAAAAAAAAAAATAAAACATTGTTCGAGTAGACAAGAAAATTACATAACTTCAACAACTCAAAAAACGTAGCGTCATTAATATTGGGTTTTTTTAAAAGAAAGGCACGAAGACAAAAATGGCATATTATTAAAAATTAATATTCGGTATGGTATCGTTTTTGTTTAATAACGTCGTTTAATAGTTTTGACATATTTTGTACAATTTTTCTTGCGTAGGAAACAAGGATCTTGCTCCATTCTTCTTGTAATCCATTTTTCAGATCTTGGACGAAAGCGACTATTCTCGCATATGGCGATCAAGTTCAACCCACATATTTTTGATGGAGTTTATGCCTGGTGATTGAAG
Source organism: Glossina austeni (assembly GCA_000688735.1). Classification (NCBI taxonomy): domain Eukaryota; kingdom Metazoa; phylum Arthropoda; class Insecta; order Diptera; family Glossinidae; genus Glossina; species Glossina austeni. Next base: position 207,959 of record KK502786.1, read on the forward strand.
AAGAGAGTAAAGCACTTTTGACAGTATATAAGAACCATTCTTGAATTAAGCAGGACTAATGCTTGAGGTCGTTTTCTTGGTACAATTTGAATGTTTCCAAAATACCAAGTTTGTCCGCACTTTCTTTCAAATTTTTCTTCAATATCCTTAAGTAACTCTCCTTAGTTAGAATGCCATCCATACATAGCAATTTTTCGACTCTAATGGCTCCAATGCATACCCAAACTATAACATGAGCATTGCCATGCTCGCCGCAAGTCGCCGGTGCAAGAGCGTAATAGAAAACTAAGATGCGAGCAAAAAAACTCAATTTTAATGAGATTCACTGTAATTATAAAAATTATAAAAAAAAATATATAAATACAAAAAATAAAATAATTTCTAAAAACTGGAAAGAAAAATTATGAACAAACTTTTTCTTTTAATTTGTTTGTTGGTGGGTTCAAACCTCAAGTTCGATAGAGTTTTTAATAATAATAATAATAATAATTTGTTTGTATTATTGTATGCGGCATGGAGAAGGATCCAAGACGACAATGTAAGCCATGAAAACTCAGCTTTGCAAAAGGCACTGCACAAATGTTTCAAGCCATAAAAAAGACGTACATTGGATGAGGCTTTTAAAACACATAGTATACGAAAAGTTTGACGCCAATTGGTTATAAAGGAAAGTGTTCAATTTAGAAGTTGCCGACCAATGATTTTGTGATATAGCGACGCCGTTACGGTAAGAACCTTTCAATAAATGCTGGTTTCCAAAGATTATTAAGTGGTTGAATTTGGATTTGCGTATATCAATTACCTGCTCATCTTTATTTTTGCGTTTGTAACGCCTTCGGAGTATATTTGTATTGATGTGTCTTATAAGACCGAACGATCTTAGAATTATTTTAGTTGTTTCTTCAAATAAATATTTTTATTTAAGATACTTGATATTATACATTTTTACTTTAAAAAAATAAATGTGCTAAGCTTGTTTATATTATGTTTGTATTATAATGCGATCAGAGTAGATTGAAAGAACACAACTTCGGGGTCTCCCATAGAAATCATGGGCCGAAGGATACCGTAGGCAGGGCTCGTATAAAAAGGCCCAGAGTCACAGTGGATGCCCGCTCGGTAGGTTAGGTTACGTCCGTCCGTGTGTTCGTTAAAAGGAAAGTGCATCCTGTCCTTTTAGTTGTAACGGTGTCATGAGTGTCAGTGAGCAAAAAATATAAACCCTCTCCTACGTCTTACGAACTAGCTACCTCAGCAAAGGCACGTTCATCGGTCTCATGTACCTCCAATCCTCGTAACGTGGCACTTTCAGATTGCCCTAAAGTTTAATGCAGTTAATTATTTTCTATAGACAGACAGGAAGGATATAGACAGCAGCGTTACAATGTATGGGGTTTATTTCCTGAAGCATCCTGCAGAGGCACTGAAAACGAATCGCTGTAGTTGTGCCTTCCATAATGTGGCCTGTTTTGTTTGTGGAAAAAATTAGGGCCAATTCATTTGGCGGGAAATGTCAGGCTGACGGGAAAGTACGGCAATTTTTGCCTGACAGATTCACAGCTTCGTTACACAAGATAGTGATGACAGGCCTTTTGCCAAGATCAAGATAAACGGCATAGAAATCATAGCATTATTGGAAATAAGAAATGAAACACCTGCAAATGGTATAATTACGTTACTTGTCGAATGGAGAGGAGAGGTACATGACATAAACTTCTTAATGTTTGAAGGCTTACAACAAGAATTCTATGTCGGTATTGACTTCTGGAAGACTTTTGGTTTATCGGCGGCAGCTATATCAGCTCGTTTAACTAATTATTACGCTTGTAAAGCCCTAGAACAATTAAATATTGAAGGTGATAAGTCAGAAACATGTTTGAGCATACCTCACGACCTTATTATCACACATCGGAACTTTCTAGAAAAAGTCAAGCCGTCTTTTCCATATTTTGAGGTACTAGGACTTGGCAAAACCAGACGCATTGAACTTTTCAATTGTAATTTGTTGCATACAAATTTTAATAACCTTAAAAAACTTTTCGACACACATTAAATCAAACCCTTATATACCCACAGGTAAAAAAACCTTGTTTTGCATAACAGGATTATATGAGGGATATTATGATATAATATGAAGCCTATAGGAATATTGAATATGACAATTGTAATGTATACAATGAAAATAAATAATATTAAAATGAGAAATATTGAAAAAATATATATAAAAAAATATGAATATTAAATGAGAGGATATATATTGTCTTCCTGTATTTAGAATTATACAAATATTAAAGTAAAAGACAAAGCAGAAGAATTATAAAAAAAATAACAAACCATAATAGAAAGAAACTAGATAGACCATGCAAAGGTCCCTAAGAAATATTATAATTAAATAATTAATACAAAACTTTGTCAATATCAAATTCTAATTTCAAAACTCTGCATATATTACAATATAAGTAACCTCTTACCTCTAAAAGGTAAGGGCACTACGCTGTATGTACAAACAAAGTACACAGAAAAAAAATGTAAACAAAACAAATATAAAAATATATATAAACAAGACAAATAGCACGCTCGTGAAAATGCTTATTAAAAAAAATTGCCCACTTTCTTGCTTCCACTACTGCATTATTTTTAACGAATACAACCACTACCGACATAAAGGTAATTATTTTATGTTCTTTCCGTTACTTTATGTCTTTATTGGGTTATTATGTTCTTCATTATTTAAGGTTATATTCCCGATAAATAATAAAATATACGTTTAATCTGTGGATATGTTTGATTGTTCTATAGCAAACAAGATTTCTAATGTTTTTTGTTAAGAGGAAAGTATTGAGTTTTAATTTCGTTTTTTTTTATCGTTATCAGTTAAGTTTATTAACAAAATTAGACTCCTTTCTTTTACATTTTCTTTTACGCCATTTCTTATCTTTAAACAGTTTTAAAGAATTTCATGCTTTCAAATACCTTTCAACATTTTTTTATCGTTTATTTGTTTCTGTAAAAATACCCTTTTTTTAAACGGTTGGTTTGCTTTTCTATTCAATTAAAAATTAAACACATTGTAACATTCAATTATAAAAATTAAATAATTACGACAACTGAACTATTCAACGGAAAACAAAACTATTCTTTTTCACGAAAAGAAATTTCTTATTCTCAATAGAAGAAAAAAACGCCCTTGACGGAAATATAGAGTTTTTTCGTCTCATGTTTCCACATTTGAATTACATAGCTTAGTAACGCTGACTATTTTTAAATTGAGCCGTTTTTGTTAACTGCTTCTGATGAACTGTGTGTAACTGAAAGTTAACTCTCGTTCGCCACCAAGCCGATAATCGACAAACGTTTTGATCCCAATCGTGTAAGACGTTCGTGTCATTTTCATTGCTATTATTTATGTATAAATGGAAAAGCAGAAAAAAGCAGCATGTTTATACGTGGCTGTCGAAATCCAAAATATTAAACTTTGTTCTTCCATTTTATAAATTAACAAGCAAACCAACTATTGATGAAGTAGTGACTCGCTTGTAGCTAAACGGGTGTGTGACCTACGGGCTATCAAATAGATTCCCAAGTTTGCTGAGAACGAACCCGGAACTTCTGATGTAAGAATCGACACCCGCTTGAATAAACACATCTCCTCGCGGTATTAGGTAAGGCAGTCTTTAGCGCATTTTTTAAAATAATGAAGCTGAATTGTATTATTTTTTAAAACAATAGATTTACGTCTTTTCGTGTTCGCGCGCGCTTAACTCAACGCCACAATGTTCGTTGAAATTCTCCTAACAAATTATCTACGTTGATTGCAAAATGAAAATCGAATGATAAATGCGAGCATTTAACCTAATGGACAGAAAAGGCTTGCAACTTGGTAATTTAATACCTTGTAACTGCACGGGTGTAGCTCGCCGCGCTCAGAGCCCATGTTACAGACAAATGAGAAGAGCGCATGCCGCCAATGTTAACTGATGCTCTTTGTTTCGTGCTTTCGTTATATTGTCCGAGTTTTTCCCATCTACATCTCTTTATTTACGGTTTACTATGTCTTCGCTTTTAGAATTATCGTCTATCTACAAATTTGAACAACCCCACTAACTTTACTCCTCGCGAATGATAATTATTACGTGGCCACTCTCTTACCGAAATGACAGGCGAATACTCGTGCACATTTCGCCGTCACGCAGAATTTTTTTCCTTTAGTTGCCTTTAGCTGTGTGTCGTAGTGTGCAATTACAACAATTGCAACAGGCAATATGCATTAGTATATACCTAAGTAATAAACACGCGTATGATTTACTACAGGATAAGTGGTTGTATATAATGACGTATTGCATATATACATATGTAGTGTGTCTACAGGCTATTATAATAGTAGATTTAGATATACAGTATTATAATAGAACATGAAATACTTGTAACGGTACTTTCTTGGGCAGGGTAGATCTCAACCAATCCAGAGTCCGTTTCCAAGACAATTTATTATTGATTGAACCTTTGGGTTGTTCGTACTTTAGTTTAGTTCTTTATTTTATGCTATTTAACTTTTGTGGAGGATTACAAATGGTTTTTCTTACTTATTTTAGAGCGGTAGGCGGGAAAACAAAACCAGCTTGGTGGCTCGACCTTGGTGATATATAATAGAATTTTTTCTGCACGTCTTTTGTTCGATTCCGCGGGTTACTGAAAGATATGAATACGTTGCAAGGGTCATAGCAGCCGCGGGTCCTCGTCAAAACTAAAAGAGTGTTTACCAGTCCTTCAGGGATGGCGATTAAAGCTGAACCAGCTCATCCCCTATCCGTAAAGTCAGTAGTCCTTGCAGTCCTTTCAGGGATGGCGATTAAAGCTGAACCAGCACATCCCCTATCCGTAAAGTCAAACAAAAAAAACCCTAATAGTCAAAGTCAGTTTGTAGTATAGTCAGTACTTACCTCGGCGTTGGCTATGACACAATAAAGGACTGAGCGTATTGCGATACGTTCTTTTATAGTGCTGGCCATCAAACTATCCCGTTATACAATGTTATTCTTATCTACCTATTCTTACATATGCCAGCTTAAGTTCGATAATACTTGTCTGGTCGAACATGTTTGTTTTCCTTCATATGCTTATGTATAATATTTACATCTACCTGCTTTCTTATTGCTAGGCGTGTTTATATTCTACTTATTCTATGTTAACCGTTAGGTATATTTCATGCAGTTTAGTGTATACTTAACTATCTTTGCCTATTTACCGTTATGGTATATATGAGGTGATTACGATGATAAAGTGACCCTTGACAAATAATTAGGTAGCAGATGTATTTTCTATTTACTCATTATTACTCTATATATTTTTTTGTTGTTTTGTACCATCTAATGCGTTAGTACTCTATTCAATGATTGAACATATTATTAAATATATGTTTATGTATATGTTTAAATATATGTTTATATGTTAAATATATGTTTGGACGTAAGTAATGATATGAATGTTTGCATGTGTCTGTGGATGTATGTATGTATGTGTGTAGGGAAACAAAGTAATGCTTAGTAAGGAGGCGAACCGCTTCCTTACATACTATAATGACTCGCAATATAAGCGTTATAGTCGTGTGGTGTACAATAAGTTACTTAATATGACGTGAAATGTTTGTAGCTGTTCTAATGTTGTGGCAAAAGCTGTTCTAATGTAGATGGCAAAATGAAATACCTCCGATTTTGTACGTCACAGGTTTTAACTACAAGATCGTTGACAATATTTTGTGCCATCTTTCTATGGCTGCGACAGCTTTTTATGTTCTAGTTCAATAAGAAGGTAAGTATTTATTAATTTATTTTATTTTTATTAATTTATTTAATGTACTACCTCTTCTCTAATATTTAATGGTTGTGATTCCAAGCAACAATTGAATGAACCGCTACTTTTCGTTGCGGATAGTGATACATTTTCCTCCATCAGTGCGCTGAGTGAACTTCTAATGTGGAATTTTCTGTTTGTTTTTAATTTTTTTTTATACGTTTAGAAGCCTAAGTTGCCTAATAAATACACGGTCTGAGGACGATATGCCGAGTACAGCGGAACAGAAGTAAGTGCGCGTGTGTGATTTATTATTTAAAAGGTTTAGGATTTGTTTCGTTTTTGTTAGATTCAGCTGGAAAATGATTTGCTCGAGAAGCAAATCGATAATGAAAGACACTTTCAAAATCACCTTTTAATTATTAGAGGGAAAGTTCGACTTCCTCTTTTGCAAGATTCCAAGTGATTTCAATCATGACGGTTAACTTAGTTAAATCCTTTATGTTTCTAGTCTAATTTGGTCTGAAAGACGATCATTTTAAATCACATTTCCGGTTGGAAACTCTGGTGCAATTGAAGTAAAATTTGTTCGCTGCGATGAAATTTGTGTAAATAAACGAATTTGTTCTTAAGATATTACTAAAATTTAACGCGAGGAAGAAACTTTATTGAATTTAAGTGCTCGCGAAAGAATATAAATTAGTAATAGAAAAATAATAAATGAAGAAATTTTTTTATGTTCAACAATAGTAAAGATAACAGCAAAAAATGCAGAAAAAGAAACGCTAGGACTCGGTGTGTTTATTAGCCAAAATTATTTAATCTAAAATGAAGTTTTTTTACGACAAATTAAAAAAATTTTGTACATAAGTTACATACTCTGTCAAACTTGTTGCATTTTAAAAGAAATCGTATTAATTTAAAACCAAAGCCACTTGGCTACTCACGCGGCTCAAGCGAATAATATGTGAATTAAAACTGTTTTTTTTAATGAAGAATAGATAAGTATATGTAATACACATATTTCTTAACGTCATAGAACTTCTGCACTTAGTAGTTTCGAAGGAGTGTGTGTGTTTATTAGTGCTTGCATTTATCGTCTCATATTTATTGCTGGTAATATTAATCATGGTGCCTACTGTGCGTCGCTGCTTAGTCTGTGCTAAAAATGTAAATCGGTTTTCCGTAATGCCATAAGTTCTGCCCTTTACATGCGGATACTCCCCTTTTGGATGTGCTGGTGTGTCGGAGGAGCAATTCACTTTCTACACTAAAAACAGAAATTTCAAGTACATCTGTACTAGTTGCTATGATAATTAAAAATGATTTCGCGCGGGGACAGTGTAATCGTAGTCTCTAGAAAATTCGTCAATTGGTCAATTGCGAGCTGAGCTTTTGCAGCACAACGAGCAAGTTGTTTCGAAAATTGCTGAGGTGCGAAGCGAGATATCCGCTAGTCAACTAGCGATGCAACAAGATCTGAACAATAAGAAGGCCAAATTGATTAAAATGGAGCACTAACATCAGGTTTAATGTGATAGTGAGTGGCTTGCCAGTTGGCATTAAAAATTTGAGGAAGCTGGTATTGAAAATTGTCAAGCGATGCAAAATTAAGACGACGTATGCGGGTTTACAGTACTGCCACTATTTATCCAATGAAAACAAAGTTTTAATTAAACGGGGGTATGCCAAAGACCCTTTCATTAAGTTGGATGACGTTTTAAGGGGTAGTATCAATTCACGTATCTATTTGGATGATCACTTAACTCCTTCGTCATACAAACTATATACAAACAACAATTCTCCTTGCTCGTATTGCTCCTACTCGATAATGATTCTCAATGAAGTTCTATGGGATTTAAGTCAAACTTTACATATTTGGAACTCATTTGTGTTATTTTATGAGTTAACCTATTTCTTTTTTCACACTCTTGAATTTCTCGCTAACATCCTATGTTTTATTATTCTGATGGTATCATCTATGAATGCGACTGATAATTTAGGTAATACCATAAACGATGATACCATATTTCGTTCCCTGCTAAATAAAACTGTAAGGTTGGTCATCTGAGTTGTCAAAGTTCTATAAAATTTACGAAATTAAGAATCTCGTTTGTGGTAGCGGTTGGGAGGTGGCTGGTTTTAGTGAAACGTGGTGGAATAGTCATATTTCTTCAAATTCTGTTAAGATTCCAGGGTATAGCTTGTGCTGCTGTGACAGGTCCACGAGGAGAGGTGGGGGTGTAGCTTTATATATTTCGAATAGACTCAGGTTTTCTGTTATGGATGCGGAGTCGGTTAATGGGGCGATGAAAAACTTGTCTGTTGAAGTAGAGGCATCAGGGGGATGCCCTCCCTACTCATCATGATGTAAGGCGCGGCTGTACCTCCCTTCTTGGCTATTTTTTTAATAGCTAATATGGAACTGTCTGCTTCTGGATAGTTGGCAGGTGTGTTCATTTACGTGGCTCTTAATACTTGCTTGCGCAATGTAGACACATCTTCGGAATTTTATGATTATAATAGAGTGGATACTCGAGCAATGGGATCCAGATTTACCGCATGTGACTTCAATGGTATATACAATACTTCGGATGTGGATGATTAGATCAACATTTTGAATGGAAACTTGGATGTAATTCATGAGATTATACCCATAATTATAGTCGAAGATGCCGTTACCTGTGAGCCTTGGTTTAATTGTAGTGAAATGAAATTTCATCCTTCTCTGCATAATCTAGCGTACAAGACATATTTACGTGATAGAATTGATGATAAATGGAGGGCCTGCCACGTACAAAAGAGTACAGCTAAATTAAATCAATTGAATACTGCTAAAAATTGGGTAAAGTTAAAGGACTGTTATGGGTTGTTCTCCTTTCGTGGGATAAATATGTTAGAACTTTTAGGGGCATTTGATAAAGTCAAGTCCAAAGAGTCAGGAGTAGAGGGTTTCTCTCTTAGATTCTTCAAATTAATTGCATTAATGCTTCTATATTATATATTATTAACCACATTCTTACTACATCTGTCTCCTTCGGCTTGGAAATGTGCTCGTATTAATCTTATCACGAGAAGTGGCAAGTCACTTGAACCCTCGAATCTCAGGTCGATTTCAATCTTATCTGTTCTCTCGAAGGTCTTCGAACACATAATTAAGGAACAAACCATCTTGACAATAGGTCCCCAGTCTGTGAGTCTCAGCATGGTTTTAGAGGAGGTTGTAGCACTACGTCTTTGTTGCTGATTATTACGAATTCACTGCGACATACAGTAATTGATAAACATATCTCAGCATTATAGTCAGTGGATCTAACTAAGTCATTTCATAGGGTGTCGCTTGTACTTTTTGTGTGAAAGCTTAACTTTTCGAAGTCAGCTATTGCCTTGAATCCTAGCTCTCGGATCGTTTACAGTTTGTATCTGTGGGAGCCGTTAAAGGTGCGAAGTGGTATAACTCCAGTCTCTTTTCCCTTCACCGTGTATGTGAATGATTTCTTTAATATGTTTAACCTAGCTTTGTTTAAGGTCTACGCATTTGCTAGGGTGGTGGTTTGCAAATTTTATTTAGGGGAAATATTGATAATTTGGAAGCATATTGAGCTAACATTGACTACCATTAGGACTGCATTTCCCGTTGGGTGGCTGCGAATGAGCTTGAGGTGAGTTGGTCTAAAACATTTGCGATAATGTGTCTACCTCCGAATGCATGTTTAAATCTTGCTTTAATGCCATTGTTGAAATTGTGAGTAGTCTGAGATGTCTGAAGATGATTATCGATAATAAGTTATGCTTTGATGCACACATGTATTCCCTTTACTCTCGGGTTCATTTCCTACTTACAAAGCTTTTTTCTTTCAATATCTTTGTGCACGTTCAAATAAAAATAGAGTGGTCAAAGCTTCAATTATGTCAATTATAACTTATGTCCTAGAAGTTTATAATTCCACGAGTAAGACGATTATGTACATTTATATATGTATTCTTTTTAGGACGGCATGACCATGTCTCAGGTTATGTTGTATGTTCTAGGTGCCCCTTGCGTTAATTTTATTAAAGCTTGACTTCTCCTTAACGTCTACAACATTACCCTACAGTAGGAGCCGAAGGAATTTTTTAATCTCTTTTCTGACTGACCTACTAATTCAGTCCGCAATTGTTGATTTTTCAAATTACGTGCTCTTTGACCAAATCCTTTTAACTAAGAGTTATAAGAGTTTATTACTCCCTGCCTAGGGATTTGCGACAATTTAGGTGCTCTTATCTCACTAACAACCGTAGGCTTTTAAAATTACCTAGTCTAGTTACCTTCTTGGTTCATGTTTCTTTTTGATTTTTTTTCTATTTTATTGTTTCTTCCTTTTTATTTTTTGTTCTCTTTCAAGTTTCTTTCCTCCTCCTTTAGACAGTTTTAAGAACATTTTGAAGTATTGTATTTTATTATTGCACCTATGGTAGACATTCTAAGCTTTTATAATAGGCTTTAATGGCTTCGAGGTTGTATAAGCTTCAATAAATAAATAAAATAAAACTAAATAAATCTTTATGTTACCAATCTTTGAGTTTTATATTTTTTATATTAATGTGAATTATTTATACATTTAATATATTGTAATAAACGTAATTCGTTTGTGGAGCAATGATAGTGTTTATGCGTGTGATTGGCGCATTATATTGTATTTTTGATTACTGCCTGCTCGGCTTCAATGCGCCAAGTCAATCTGCTTCTTGTAATGCCAATCAGATCGGCAGGGAGCAGTCCCTAGCTATTCCTATAGGCGGATTGAACGCCTAATAAAATATAGCGAGTAAAACGCTTGTTGTTGAATTGTAAGATAACAATTAATTTTATTCAATTTCTTATGCTCTATTTATACCAATATTTACAGGTGTCTTAAATGCTATCGTAAGCACTAATTAATTAATTAGGGCGCCTGGCATCGTATTCCATTTCGTAATGCAATACCCAGCCAGTTGAAGTGCGACAAAATTATTATTTTATTTTTCCCACAGAATTATTAAGATTCAGCATAATTCTGTCTGCACTTCAAAGTGGATGTATATGTCGATATGCGATCACACTACAATATATATACATATTTATATGTTTAATATGTTTGTTTTACACATCTTCAAGTATTGTAATTAAACTGGAAGTACCCCACAGAATCATTTTCCGTCTCACAATAATTCTGTCCCGCGAAATGCGACCTTCTTCCATCAAATGGTTTAAAATGCTGTGCCGAAGCATTCTACCTAGTATTGATTAACACAACACGATCATTTATTAACATTTAATAATATACTATTACCTTTCACAAATCCAAATTTTTTTTAAAAGAAAAACATTTCCTTTTTTTAAAATTTTTATTTTGGTTGAGTTGTTTGTAAGCAAACAAATTTGTTTGGAATTTATTTTGATTCCAACTTACAGCTGTTCTTTCTTATAAATGCAGCTCTAAACAATCAATACTAACAAATAAAAACAAATACTAATGCAAAACGTGAGCTCTTTTGCTTTCGCGTAGTTTGACAGATATGAGAGAATGGATCTAACAGCTGTTGCGCCTACATGATTCCGAATAAACTGATAGCCATCAATCAATTCTGAATACTCTCGCATACGCGATCCCAGCCAGCCAGTGAGCTAACCTTGAGACACGTGATTATTCCCTTGACTCGTTTGCTTATTCCCATGTCTTTTGCTTTACTTTGTTAAGCGGATTGCTTCTTTAAACGCAATGCTTGCGCTTAAAGTGATTGTTCATGTTTACATATGCATACGCATCTTCTTCTTTTATTTTAATTTGTCATTTTGCACATTATTGGGGTAAATCAGTTGTTTATCCGCTCAGTTTATTATTTGTCAGCATGTTTGTATTTATATGCATATATGCAGAGTATATGTATGTGATCATGCATTACCATTGACATTTGTCCGCTCAGTTTATTATTTGTCACCATGTTTGTGTGTACATACATATATATGTATATGCATATATCCTTCGTCCACTCATGCTATTATATTAAAATATTCTGTGAAGAACGACTTGCGATACTGTTTATACATGTCAGTATAATTTGGCAGAACGAAGATGATACAAGCATCCGGTGCTGACATGGATAAACAATTTTCTTTCTCGCATATATAGTTCATAAGCTAGTTATTTTAGTAAATAGGCACATTGTTTTTTATTGAATAAGTTAGATGAACAAATCACGTCAAACCAAAACGATGCAGTTTTTATTTCTCTAATCGCTATTCTGGTTCAAATCCCTGAATACCATTTCAATAAAAAATTCTTCAATAGCCCACACATGCCTTCAATTAATTTGCTCGAATTGTTGGGTTTGTCATTTGAATAGAAAAAGATTCCTAACAATACCCTCGGATCTGTGTATCCGACTCGAACAACGAGAATATTTAATATTTGATTGAGACAACGGCGATGCCCTCATGCTATCTTCCAACGCTTCCGATCTTCGTCATTTCGATACACCTTGCTGGTTGTTGAAAGTGTTTATTATGCCATTTTACTTACTTTTATTATCAATAATATTATATAATTTCGTGTTTATTTATTTTTGTATGATTTTCATGTTGGTTACGTAACGTTGGTTTTTTAAAAACACTCACACGTCAACTTCACTTCTTGCTTTCTCGTTATTTAAATGATAACACATACATCCGTAACGAAAATCGTACACAATGCAAAGAAAAGTGATTTTTAACAGGAGTTGCAAAATAAAGCTCTGATTATGCATCTTTTAGTTAGCTAGCTCTTGGATGGTGTACTTTATAACATAAAGTTGTCTGGGATCTGTTACCGTACCCTTTGAAATTTGTCAGTATATCTAACCTTTTCGTGTAATAAAAACTATGTTACGTTCGTGAAAACATTCGACAGGTCGTATATACGCAAGTGTCGTGGAAAAGGTAGCTACTTCAGCAGGAATGTTGGGTTTCTACAGTTTTCCTATAGACACTCCACAGACGGTTACTCTAAAGAAATACCCGGGCCTGCCTTTATGAAGGCAGACAGACAGACGAAACTTACTTACTGGACGGGCTGATTTTATACCCTCGGCCATATACGCCGTGTTACTTATAATCGCCTTCGACGCATCAGTTTATGTTGAAGACCTCGAAATTGGGTTCGATCAACTTTTCTTTAATCAACTTTTCTCTCAGAAAAAAAATTGAATTTAATATACTTTTAGATTTATGTTTTAAAAGAGAAATTCATCATGAGAAGTGCTTTAATGTTAATACAAATACTGTTGTTACATTGTTTTATACATATATATATGGATATACATATATATATATAAAATATATATATTAACCCGTTAAACAGAAATGACGAGTCCAGCTCGTCATAAACTTTTCTCAACAAACTGCCAATAACGAGCTGGACTCGCCAGAAATTATTGAGGTTTGATGCTTATTATGAGTGAAGTATGTGTAAGTCATATCGAATCTATTGCTTTGACATAGTTGTGTGCATGCTTCTCGTTACCGTTAGAATGTAATTTGTATAAATCTATGCAGCCATTATCGCGTAAAGTAGATGGACGACACGACGTGAAGCGCAATAGCGGTGATATTATATTACTAGTATATATATATAATATTACTAGTGATATCTGTCTATTGAAGTTATCATATTTTTTCTGAGGGGAATATAATAAATATATAACGTGTAGAAATACTACCAGGTATGGCTAAAAGAATGGATGTTAGTGATGGGCGAAAGTGACAATGACAGAGTTGAAATGAATGCACATGAACAGGCAGATGAAGAAGAATTTGATACTGTTGTGCTCACATAATGCTGGTAATAAAAGAGTTAGCTGTGATAGCGATAGCAGCGCTGATAGTGATATGGCACCTATTCGAAAACGTGTGTGATGACTATTCAGTTCAGTAATAACGAACTTTCAGACAATACAGGATTATTTTCGGAACAGTGGATTGGGACAACAAACCGTAACAAAACCGTAAGTTTCTATACCAATCCCTCCTCTTAAAACTAAGAAAATTAAATCCTCTGCCAGAGTAGTGGTGACTGAAAATAAATTGTCGTTCAATATATACACATATATATACACATATATAAATAAATATATAAATATATATATTCATATATACTGTAAGGAAGCGGTTCGCCTCCTTACTAAGGATTACTTTGTTTCCCTACATATAAACATACATACATACACACATGCATCCATACATACGCATGTATATAATGGACATTTAAGAGAATACCATTAAACTGTAGTAGGCACATTAGACTGTATAATATACACAAAAAAGAATATAAAATAATAATAATTAAACAGAAAATACATCGGCTACCTAACCAAGGATCAGTATATTATTGTAATCACTTCATATATCCCATAACTGTAAATAGGCAAAGCTAGTTAAGTATACACTAAACTGCATGAAATATACCTAACGGTTAACATAGAATAAGTAGAATATGAACATGCGTAGCAATAAGAAGGCAGGTAGATATAAACATTATACATAAGCATATGAAGGGAAACAAACATATTCGACCAGACAAGTATGATCGAACTTAAGCTGGCACATGTAGGAATAAATAGATAAGAATAACATTGTATAACGGGATAGTTTGGTGGCCAGCACTATAAAAGAGCGTGTCGTTCAGTCCTTTATTGTGTCATAGCCGCCATCAAGGTAAGTAAAGCACCGACTATACTATAAACTGACTTTGACTACTAGGGATGACTTTACGGATAGGGGGTGTGCTGGTTCAGCTTAATCGCCATCGCTGAAGGACAAAAGTGACTACTGACTCTACGGATAGGGGATGTGCT
>KK502787.1:0-30619 GCA_000688735.1 Glossina austeni
TGTGTGTGTGTGTGTGTGTGTGTTCAATGTGAACGTTATATTCGTACATTTATCAGTGAAATTTTATTGAGAAGATCTTGTAGTGCAATGGCAGGCTTATGATGGCATTAAAATAAAATTTCTGTGTCGGCTGCATATGTCTAAATCTAAACTATATACGTCTAAAATTAAAATGTATTTTTTATGTGTGGGTGGAAGCCACCAAATCCATCTTGGAATGCATATAGCGAAAGGCTTAGATTGTCACGGCCGACGAGGGTGTTACCCAAGATCTTGACACTGTTTAGCATTGGAATGTGATCTGTGCTACACTTATGTATAAGGAATAGACAGGGAGCAACTGGTCGACAGAAATAAAAGAGATATGTCTATCAATCAAATTCTTTAGTAGGACTACTAGACATTCTCGTCTTTTGCATCCACTTGTCCTGGGGGTCAACAGTCCACCGCGGTTCGTCGGTCTTTAATCGCAATGACCGTTTCCAGTATTTCAGATAGCTCCACTTTCAAGTCGAACGTACAGAAATCCTACTCGCTTCTTTCCTGCTTTTCTGCTTGTTACGACTTCTGACCACTTCTGGCCCCGAGTGTCTGCTCACATAAAAAATATATATATATATATATATATATACGGTGCAGCTAAAATATTTCCCGCACATTATATAAATTGTTGCTTATAATCAAATTTCAGCCTTAACGTAGGATTATCGGTTTTGGAAATAAAATTTGAATAGCAGAATAGACTTTTTAAGATTTTGGTGTCTGGTTCCATCGGCCTGTTCCTTGTTATCATATTATCATGTATTTCTGACCGAAATGGCTACCTGGAAATTTTTAGATACATTCCTTCAGAAATTTTGCAAAATGTTACCAGTCAACTAATTCGCCTGCACGAGCTTTCACAGCGTTTTTTCTGATTTTGTTCATTTACTGAATGTTAACAGCATATTGCCTATAATTAATGCTAACAAAATGACCGTTTGATGATATCGCTCTAATAGATGCTGCTATGCGATCATAATTGGGTAATTTTTTTAAAAATATCATTTTTTGTCATTTGGATCAAGATTAACGAAGCCGACACCCATTTTAAGTATACCTTTTTCAAAGTCGTTCATTGCTAGAGCGCTGACTCATCCATTTTAAGTCGTATCTTTCGTACGAATGGATTGATGACAGATCAAGTTTGGTTACATGTGAAAGAAAACTTTATAATGTAATCGATCAGACGGTTGTTTTTCTGCTCGATAGATACTATGTCGCGTTCATTTGAATCGGTTTCCTGAAACACATTATGAAATATTTGCGCTAAATCCCAAATTAAATGAATTACCGATAAAGATGCATATCTAAATCTGATTTTTTCATTTGAGCTAAAAGCGTCTTAGTATTTTTCATTTTAGAACATAAGAATACGAACTAGGAATTAGAAACGACGGCTTTTGCTTTTAAAAGGAATTCAAGTTCATTATGCGTAAAATCCAAATTGATTGTATAAACATTTATGTATTGAACGTGTAATTCATCATTTAAAGTATTCGTATAAAAGACACATGTATTATTTATACATGATAGTGTTTAAAATAAAAACTAATATTTTATATACTTTAATTTTTATCCAAGATATTTGCAATCTGGGCACATTAGAAATAGTCGCCTTATATCGAGATTGTAATAGACTTACATATGCATCATTCTTCAAGAGCTAAAATTGTAATTGATAGAAGAACTTAAAGAAAATGGAAATATATATGTTCAACATGAAAGAATCGAGGATGCAGTCCGATCCAGAAAATGCTAAAAAGCTTAAATGAAAAATAAAAGAAAAAAAAAAACAAGTCAAAAATTATTCTTGACACGTTAAAGGTGAAATACTTTCTTATTTTATCTTCAAAATCGAGTTTCAAAAACCGGTGTGCAAATTTGTATTTGTCTCTGAAATTTCGCCGCTGTTTCAGTATTGGAAATTGTGTTCAGAACAAAGGTCTGCAGTTTTGTTACTAAAGAAGGGTTTTCAGAATCCATATTTTCAGAATTAATTTTATATTCACACTTGTTAGCCTAGACATCTTCCGAACAGTGGAGTCCCAAGTTTCGAACATCCGCATCTGAATAATATGTCATAATGAATATAAAATGTTGTGGGCGTTCCTAATCCACTTTACGTGCGACCTATTAAGAATATTTTTACAACAAACTTTATCTTGGAGAATATTTGAAATAGTTCTTAGATTCAAATATATATTTTATAATAGGTTGCAAGTTTTTTTTTTTTGAGTTTACCCGCTTGAGTGGCGGAAGAAAAAAAGCCTGGATTAACAACTCAATGGTCGTGGGTCTACATCTCAAACGCGGTAGAGTTTTCAATAAATAGCCGGTAGCTTTTACTGCTAGTGCTTTAAGCTTCTAGTGTTAGAAGTTATTTTTCTGGCGGAATTAATAATAATAGAATTTTTTCCTTTATTATAAGTGTGGCATTCGTTTTATGTTCGCCGTAATGTGTGGCCATCCACTAAACGTGTATGTTCTCGATTTCATTTATTTAGTGTTTAATTTTTAGACGAGAGACAATTATTACTATGAAGCTATGGTCATAGGATGGAGATAACTTTGAATTTCGTTTTAATTAAATTTAAGAACGAAATTTGACAATTTTCAGAGACTTCGTTTTTGTGAGACGATGTTAATTTACAATTTCAAAATAAGAGAAAAATATACGTATGTAATAGAGATAAGTAATGGCGTGAAACACAATCTCGGTGTAAAATAAAACATATCGGTTGACTTTATTCCAGCCTTTTCCCTATTAAAAATAAAAAAGAAAATTTAATTTATAGCAAGAGAAGACTACTCTGGCGCCCTATTTGTACGTATGCTGCGTATAATGTTTTCAAACGTTCACAGTTAAGTTTCACAGTCAAGGCAAATAATTATTTCGTAATGGCATTGCATGAAACTAGTTTCTTTTCATTCTCTAACGCTTCTTACAAAATTCAGTGTTAAAAAACGTGCATATATTTAAAGGTACGAAATAAGTTTATTTTATATATTTACAAAAGAATATCCTATGAAGAAAATTTTTGGAAAAAGTTCTATTCATAGCGAAAAAGCCCAAAAAAAGAGAGCATTAAAAAAAAAGAAACAAAAAATCAATTATTGATTGCAATTAAAAACAAATGAATTTGAAGATGGAGATGAAAATGAAGATATTGTAGATAAAAGAAAATGACTAACGTCGATGGTTATGTCGGTCGATGTGTATATTATTGATAATTGCAGATACATATGCGCTCCATTACGTTTAACATTGCTAACGTGATAATAGTAAATGAATAATGTCTTGAAATGAGTAGTGTTGTGTTAATGAAGCATTAGGAAAACAGCAGACAAAAGAGCAAAAAATCGAAATTCGAAAGGAAGCAAAGGAAGGGAAATTTCACAAAAAATTTTAATTTTCAAAGTTGCACTTCACAGGAGATTTCCTAATAATGACTCTATTTAATTTGACGTTTTTTTTTCCTTTTATTCATTATTTTATTATATTTTTTTCTTTTTATTTACGCACTCACCAGAAAACTGAACGCTTCTGGGATATAACTATTGATATTAGGTGGTGTGATGCACATCTGTAACGTAAGAGAAAAAAAAAAGAAAGAATTGATGGTTGATTTACGTTTACGTTTCTTGATTTGTTAGCTTTTATAGAGAGTTTTATGATACGAGTAATCTCAGAATTCTATATGAGAATGTGCGGATAACAAATAAGCAAGACACAGAAAAAGGAAAATATATACAAGTAACATATTTATATAGATATATTCGAATTCATAGAATTATTAGATGATATTTAAGTAATCTAAAAATGCGGAGCAAAGGACACTAATACACACTTTGTGAGGAGAAAAAAAAAACCACTAATTCAATGTGCATACTGTTCACAGATTAATGCAGACAAACATATAATAAACATCAATGCAAGTGCAATAAACTGTATGGAGTAGGGTTTTACTATACTTTTTTATGCAAAAAATAAAATTAGAAAAAAAAGTATGTACAAAACTATATATAGCATGCGCAGGAAACCATAAAAGTAACGAATAATGTTTATAGTATTAAGCAAACGTAAACAGTTTGCAATAATTTTCATTTAAGTGGCTTATGTTTTATAGAGCATTGCACTTGATAAGCGCAGCGTTTTTTTTTTTTTTTTTGCAACTGCGAGGTTCGCGTAACTGCGCTCTGTTAAGATCTTTTCGGTATTATTTCGCTTACAGAAAAGAAGAAATGTTGAAAGTCTTATTAAGGAGTTTGTTTTTATTACGATCCTTCACATATATATATATATATATATATATATATATATATATATATATATATGTATATATATATATATATGTGTCAAATAACGTTTCATTTTTTAGACAAGATACATACATCTCTTTTGAAATAATATTACGTTAGTTGTATTGGGTTTTCATAAATTTATACGTTCTATTCAAGGATACGCGTCAATTGTGTTAAGTTAACTGCACAGTAAGTCCGCTTTGCGTATCTGCGAAATGATTTAAATAAATTTTGCAAGTATCAATGTATTTGTGTAATCGTATATATATATTGTGTAATGTGTATATGTATTTGAAAAATCGCTTAAATTCAATTATTCATTTTATATACCGCATGTAGACGAAGTCTTTTTCCATTACCGTATTTAATTCTTAATAAATATCATTTCGGTTAATAATTGAAAATTTATGTAAATTTGTTTACGCATTCTTAACAAATACATATTGCAAAAATCATGCACTATGACTAACTATGACTATTGCAAAAGGATAAGAAAATTGAAATAACAATTTGTATATCGGATATCGGATACGATACAGTAGTGGTTTGTTAGAGTGCACAAAATTAGTTGAATTGAAATTAAAATTTATTTAGTTTAATATGCATTATATGCGTATCTAACTTGGATATTACTTCAACTCGCCGTTGTTTATCTATTTACGTGTTCTTTATTTATATTTGTATTTGATTTGAACTTAAACGTGTACGATGTGTGTGTGTGCTTGTATATTTTATAAAATAATTTATGTAAATTTGATGGAGATTTGATCATATTCTCTCATAATTAACAAGCTTGTTTATTAGTTGGTAACTATTTCTGTGTATTTAGCTGAACATGTGTATTTATCTACAGACCAACAAAAATATTGATATAGAACCATATGTGCACGTAAATATAGACATATTCAATATTTTAATTGATTTTATTCAATTTATATAAATATTGTTTTGGTTTTTGTTTTATTTAATTATTTAAATGGCTAATTAACAAACTAAATATGTAGAAATTAGTGTTTTGATTACTTTACAAGTTAATATACATACTCATCTACATTTTGATATATATAGCGGTTGTCACTGTTTTTTATTTAAAAATTGAGTAAGCGAATATAACAAACAAAATTGGTTGAGACCAAATAGCATATTTTTTACACATTATATGTTTCCATGGATCATATGTTCAAGACGATTATAAATGTTGATTAGCCTTCGGAGAGCGGTTTGCAAACGTTTTTTTACTATGTTCACAAAAAAAAAAATTTAAAAAAAAACAGAAATAAATTGAAATATGGAAGCAAAAGCTAACCCTTTACTTCGGGTTAAGCTACAACGAATCTTTACATTTCTATCCGTAATGTTTTCTATGTAATGTGAACACATTTTAAATGTACGAGTTAGTTCGGTCCCCGTTTTCTAAGAGTGACAGTGTGAGTAGTACCGTAGCGTGTAAAAATTATCACATTAGGGTGCATGCAACATAATTTTCTTGGAACTTTGAATCAGTGCAGCTCTGATTTGCTTTTCCTGATCAATTCAATGTATACTGCTGTTAAATCCTTACAGATAATGAACAGTGAGAGCGCTACGACTTCCAAAATTCGAATAAAAATGGGAGTATGTGGGAACCAATAGCATCGACAATGAAGCTGAATATTCGTGGTGCACTGATTTCGGGGGGACGGCTGCGCTCGGCTTGGTCCAACCAAATGAAATGGTTAGGAGTATCAAAATGAGCTTGATATGCCAAAAGTCATGATATTGTCAGTTTTCAGTATGAATCAATATGGCCGCATAGAGCATAAATCGCTCAAGAAATGTTTGCAATTCTAACGGGGAATGTCCT
This sequence comes from Glossina austeni, assembly GCA_000688735.1. NCBI lineage: Eukaryota > Metazoa > Arthropoda > Insecta > Diptera > Glossinidae > Glossina > Glossina austeni. The sequence continues at coordinate 6,188 of KK502787.1, forward strand.
AGCCTCCTCGCTGGCTTTGAATAAATGACTAGACAAACACGAATTCTTTTGGGCAAAGTCTCAAAATACGGAATATTTTTTCGAGATAGAATTCGGAAATTGCCTAAGAAGTGAGAAAAATGATAGTCAGCGATAAACAATACTTTAAACATTCTATTCACCCATTTTGTTCCGAAACAAATGCCGAACGAGCAAATTTATAATCGTAATAATGAAAATTGTACTACAAACAAGAGAAAAAAAATTAGAAACAGCTGCCTTATGGCGGAGGTTGCGTACCACAAGTGTACAGAGATTAGAAAGAGTAACATTACTTGTAGACGTGTTACTTGATCGATTAATCGATGGATAATTCTTATACTTACTTTATATCGTTGACTACCTCGGTTATCGGTATTATGATCATCTTAGATATCATATCATGTTTGTTAAAAGTTACCCAAGATCCTCAATAGCATATTCTTAATCAGTAAGAAATAGTCGATCTGCCGGCTAAAATCTCGACGACAAACTTAATGCGCTATCCTATCTTACAAGAACAAACTTATGGCCGTATTCTGGCGTTGTGCCTAGTTTTACTAGTCTTAGGCAACAGCAACATGAAAATTTGCATCATATAGGGCATTCCGGAACAATAACCATAATAAAACTCTCCTATAACAATTTTGTTTGTTGTTGATAGATGAAGGCTGATAAATTACAGTAATCGCAAAAACAAAAAAAAAGAGCTGCTTTGTGACCTATAACTTTATTTATATCTTTTCTATAATACTCAGAACACAACTATTAGTCTCAAATATTTTTCTGGTTAAAATCAAGACTCATTTCAATTTATACATGAATTCATCTACGATTGGAGGAAGAATCAATCGTTTTTCATTTTCCTATCTTAGCGCAAAAGTTTATTTAGAAGTTTTCCTTATCATAATTCCTAGATTACATTGAAAAAAATCGATGAAAGGATTCATCAGCTATATCTTGGATATCATATAAAATTTGTGCAAATATTAGTAAAGTGCTGGTGTCTGTAGGTTGGAAATATAAAAAAAATTGTCTTGATTCAGGAAGATTCTGCGACGAAGCCAAGGAAACGAACCATCATATACTTTGCGAATGTGCGGCCATCTCCTGAATCAGATAGCAGATGTTTGACGAATGCTTTATAACGCCGAACATCGTTTGACGTTCCGAATAAAAGAAGTTGGCGGGATTCATAAGGATTCTAAAGTTAGAGGACCAGGGGCACGAGCTTGTGCAATAGAAATGTTTAGGTTGCGGATTGATTGCTATTTTACGTTACATTGCAACATTTAGACATGAGAAAGGTGTCCCCGCGTTGGATGCCTCGTTTGTCCTTAGATGAACGAGAACAACGAGTCATAAATCGAAGGCTACAACGGCGAAATTGCTTGTTTGAATGAAAGTTTCGGAAGACTTAGCTAAAAGTAAAATGCAAAGAAAAGCTCTATTTGATAAATCGTCACATTCACACTCTTATGTATTGATTTGAGGTGGTCTTTATCAAGGCTCCGCCCTAAGTAGAAGAAGAAGTCTGTTAGTTGTTTTTGGTTTCTTCTTTCTAAAAAGATTATGCCGAAGCAAATATATACCAAGCAACTGCTTTGAGAAACAAAAGCAACAAGACTGTGTTGACTATGAAGACGTCTTGGTTTGTTTGCAAGCACGCATGCATGCATGCGTATATGTATGTAGGGTATGTAGTTCTCGCCTTGGCAATACACTTTTTTACACTGTGATTACGATGCTCCTGAATGTCTCATGAACTATTACTTAATACTTTAAGGTGCAAACGTATAATTTTCTAGCCAGATGTTTTTGTTTTTGCCACAATATATTTAAAAACAAAAATTTGTTTTAAAATTGTTTCCTTGCACATAATGCTAAAAAAAAAAAAACTTGTCAAGTGAAAATTGACCGACAAAAAATATTTGTTTGTTGTTGTTTTTTTAATAGAAAACTAAAGTAAATATCTTAAAGTGTCATTGAATGAAGGAAGAAATATGAAAATTTCATTTACTATGTGGAAAATATTTTGTGTGTTTATCTGCGTGTATAAATATTTTTTTTTTCATTTTTTTCAGTCAGAACATGTGTGCCGCTCAAGTAGACGCTTGACGGTGATTTCTTTTTTAATTTTAATATCTTTAAAGCACATGTTCGACGAGTTACGTTTCCAAAAATAAATTGAAAAAACAAACACTTTATCTGCGTCGTATTCATTTACATTTTGGGGTTAAGAATAAAATCACTTGCATAATACTTCAAAATACTGATTGACAAGCGACAGAGTTCAGCTCCAGGCCACCCTAAAGTAATATTATGGTATCTCTTTGAAAAAAAGCTTTCAGAGGTTATTAAGTATTTGTATGTAATTGAATATATGAGAACAAAATTCAAAAGCAAATACATTCTTAAAGGCGTGTAACGGAGTAATATAAGAGAATAAAAAATACGAGAATTTTCATTCATTTTCATTCAATCGAAATCCCTGATACCCTTGAACAGAATCCCTGATCCCTTTTAACAGAAGACTGACATATTGCACTTATACAGGATAAATGCATTTTTTATATATTTATATGTCCCGCATGTTAAGAGAAAAACTTATGATATTCGTCCGTAAGAGTTTAAGTAGCTAGAATAATGACTGCATTAGAAGAGGATGATGTTTATTCTCTTAAACACCTTAAGAAGGACATATGTTTTGTTTACCAACAATTGCAAAAACGTGCTTACGAAATAACTATTTTTGAAAATTTTAAGGAAAAATCAATCAAAAAATTATTTGACAAAAAAAAGGAGAAAAACGAACAAAAAATTCCCAACCTGAACGAACGTAACGATGACAGCACGTGTTCAAAAAGTTCATGAAATATATTTTTGCAAGCGTTCATAACTACTCATTAAAGTTTCAGTTATTTTTGGATGCGCAGTTCTTGTTCCACAATTCTTTTGAGCGAAGTGGGCCGATTTGAATGCAATTTGAAGGTGGGTGTTATTTAAACATATCACATATTTCCTTAATTCTACGTAATTATAAATGTAGAAGTAAATCTCCAAGTAAAAACTTCCGATTGTTTTTGCGAAAAGATTAACCTATGGGCTGCCATTAAATATTTGTTCTTGGAAAGTAATGCCCTTAGAAAAGCTGAAAACACGGTGGATGCTGTGTACGCCATTTAATATAGTTATATTTCGCATCGCGGAATTAATCCGTGGCCGTATCAACTTAAGCGACGATGAGCATTCGGGACGGACAAAAATAGTAATTAGTGACGAAAATACTGCCACGGCTACTTGACGATCATCGAATTAAGGCTAAAGAAATGTGAGTGGCAATGAATAAGTCTAAAGAATGTGTTTTTGCCTGGCATAAAAAAGTTGATCGCACCGAATCACGACTCGATGCCTACGATGGCAAAATTGCATGAATTGAAGTTGAAAGTTGTTGTCACTTCCAACGCAATCTCCCGATACAATCCCGGGCGACTGCTTTCTGATGAAAAATTTCAAAAAATGCTCCGAGGATAAAGTTTTGAATCAAATGATTAGATAGATTTTTCATGAACTATTTTGAAGATGATGAAAAATCGTTTTAAAGAAAAAAAAAGGTTCTGTGATTTTAGAGAACCGTTGAAAGCGGCAAAATATTAATAATATCCCAGAAAAGTACAAAAAAATATTATGAAAAATTGCTTTTTTAATTCCTAGATCGCTGATAAAATTGATTAATTACAACAGCGGACGAGAGTAAAACTTTACTTTTTATTTGCAATTTATTAAACTTCTATGCGACCCTTCCGGAAAATTTTCCTCTATAAGGTTTTATACTATTTCACGCCTCATCTTAGATCACATTTTATTGCGCCGTTTATTTGTTGGCTTTGCTAGTATCTCTTGTTCCGTTTGCTAGGAAAACACGAATGGATAACTTTAGTTATACAACATTTGTTTTTATTATATAGTACACCACTTGCTGCACGAAGGAATATTAAGTTTGTGCAACGCCGCAAAACTCTTGAGGTCTTTCATTATACGAAGTCCAAACTGCCAAAGCGATTCTGGATCGAACCTTGTCTATCCGTGTTTCCGTTTTGTATTCCCGTGTGCAATTGGCCCGTCCCCAACGAACGCTATTAAAAACGGTTTGGATCGGACCCCTTTTTCAACCACTTCGCAAATGAAGCCTTACTTGCAAAACTCATTATATGAGTAGCCGTATTAAGCTAAGTGATGTAGGGCGTCGAACAGTGGGACATGGACCACTATAATATTTTTGCTTCTTTTTACTAAATACTTGTGTGGTAGTGTGACTCTTTGGGTCACGCTGGGTCTTTGGGTCTTTGGCTGCGCTTTCTTCGCAAAGGGTATGCACAAATCCTATGTCTGACGTAAATTTAATTTACACGTTGTCTCTGGACCACGCGATAGCTATAGAAAGCTTACGAAACAGATTTATTATCGGAAGAAATCTCAGCAAGGATGAAAACATTATAATGATGACATATTTTGAACGAAGCAAACCTGAGGCAAATGATGAAACTTAAAAGACTACTTTCGTAGAGACAAAACGTAATAACTCTTCTCAGATGATAACAACAAACGGCACAAATAATATATCTTGTCTAAAGAGAGAATGTACAATCATAAGATATATATCGTGACAGCTTTACTTAAATTGCGGTACAAACGGATCTCTAGCTTTCCTCGAGATTTCCACGTCGGTTTTGTCTTTCCTCACGCCACACGTACGATGCATAAGCCAGACTTAGCTAATTGTATTCTTATTTAACTTTTTTAAAGTAAGAAGCTGATTGCTATATCTTGCAACTACGGACATACGGACTACGATAAAAAGGGATAGTACTTTATTGTAAGGAAAAGGCCCTTTCTTCTAAACTGGCCTTTCTTTTATAAAATAAAGTATAAGTCTCCGATTTCGTCGTGTAACTGTGTAAAAAAACGTGTAAAATGCGCAATTTTTTTGGGTTCATTCATGTTAACATACAATTAAACTATGTTTACATTTCAATAAACGTTCAAAAATATAACATTTTTAGAGGATTTTGCTTAGGAGTTGTACGGCTAAGATATGTAATTGCTATAGAAGTCGTGAAAAAATTTAAAAAAGAACAAATAAGAAAATTACATTTGGTAGAGACCGAATCTTTTATACCCATCACTGTGATCGTAAAAAAAGAAAAAACCAACAGAATCTTTATGGTCTATAACACTGGGCGGGAGCGGCTGATTTTTCCTATTTTCGGAATGAAATTGTGCATGTGTTGTACTTTATGAGTAACAAGCAAAAAACACGGAAAGCAAAACCGTTCACAGTTTTTGTTACGCAGACATGTGGGCATTGTGGGCGTGTTTTTTGAAAAGGTTATTTTTCAAATTTTTTTTGCGAATTTATAAGTGATATCTTTATTTTTGTGAAGAGAGGCATGATGACCACAAATATTACACAGTTCCTCGGACGGACAGATGGGGGTATGGACATGCATTCTGAATTTGAAACTGGCCATGAATTTATACACTTCATGGGGTTGTTGAAAGTTGCTTCTGCACGTTACGCAATATTGGATTTTAGACGTGGTCAATTTTTCACCTTTTTGCACCGCACTTAGTACGGACACACGTTCACATTTTTGCAGATTTATTTGCTTTAGTTTATGAATAATAAACAAAAATGCCAATTTTTGATATTCTTTTTGAAAAATAGTGTTGTCCACATTTTAGGTAGTACTGTAGGCATGTCCTTCGACAGATTTGTCCCATTTTCAGCCAGGAGAATATTTACAACAGACATTACTAGACGGACAGATAGCTAGGCAGGCAGGATCGATTCAGAATTTGATATATATCAAAGATATATACACTTTGTGGAGTCTCTGAAGCCTCCTTCTGGGCCTTGCAAACGTTTTGACAAAATGAATATACGTTTCATTTCTCGGCGCTGGGTATAAAAATGATTAAAACAAATGATGTGAAAAAATATAATACAAATTGAATTTGAAAGCACGAATAATATTGAGAAAGTAAACTGAGAATGTATTACGAAATAATGATTGTATTTAATGATAATGGAGTCGTGTGAGGCAAAATGTGCTTCAAGTTCTATATGGAGGCATCGATTTTTTTCTTGAAAAAAAAAAAGTTGAAGAATCCTCTCTTTCACTTTATGTATTGTTTAGTTTTATATATTATCAAGCATTTTATTAGATCTTGACAGATGTGCTTGTTAATAATTTACCGATATGTGTAAATATTCGTTTTCTTCTTACTCTGTCTTGTGTTGATTTAATTACTTGCAAAGTGTAAAGTTATGTGTTGTTTATTGAATTGTTGATGCCTTTGACATTAAGCATGTTTGTGCTCGTTGCTAACGTTTACATACGAATGGTGCCAGACCAGGCAAAGATTGACACGAAAATATCCGTCAGCACTATAATGAAATGAAACGTGCGACGTAGTAAGAGTTACTTTTCATATTTTTAATAGTTAACAGTTTGTGTGTACCACAACCAACAAATAAATACACACACACACAATAGTACGTATAGTATAATAGCAAAGTAAACAATTTGAGTAAATATCAGCTGAAAATATTTAATATTATTTTTACGATTTTTGTTTAGTATATCAACAAAAATACTAAAAAAATAAAAAAAAAAAAATGTAAAGTAAAATAAAAACTCTTGTTACATGCTCACGTCCAGAAAGAATGGATGAGTGCAGGTGTGTAATCACACTGATTATCCGCATTTAGGCTTATGTGCATACGCAACAACAATAATAATTAAAATGCCAAGAGAAAAACGTATGCACGTCAGAGGTTATTGATTAAATATTTGTACAATGTGACAAAATATAACAGTGATACTTATGCAAACACACACCTAGGCAGCCATCACACTCTGATGCAGTCTGATGCATTTGTTAACCACAATTGCATTTAAAATAAAATATAATTTGTAAACGCAGAAAGAGTCACGCTTCATATTTCTCAAAATAAAAAATGGCAAAAACAATTTTCTTTTTTGTTTTTGTTTTTGTAATCCTTACGTCCGGTTATTGCATGGGTGGCTTCTTTGCCTTTCAATTTAAATATTTAGTAATTATAGAGATCTAGGTAAATGAAATCCTCATCCTCTTGTTTATTATTCAACTTACGGTGAAAGATTAAGATCTTTTCTTTGAAAACAATTTAATAAATGGCATGGATCTACGTTTTTAAATCGTTGATGTATTTACGAAAGGTTATCCGTAAATTTTAAAACAAAAATATACCAATAATTGTACTGATTGCAATGAGTAAATTTTTAAAGTTGACAGTATCTTCAAAATACTTTACATACTGGTAAATAAACATTTTAGAAAAATTAGTTTCATTTCATTCACAAATTACGTTGCTAAGTTGAATCAAATCTTTGTACCGGATTTTTCAAAAAAAACCCTCGAAAGTGAAATATTAAAGTTAAGTAATTGCAAGCTTTCTAGTGCGTTTTACAAGTTTTTAAGTATGGTTTTTAAAGAGGAAGTCGGTACGGATGAAAATGAAAATTTGAAAGAATATAATCGGTCGTGTAGTGCGCGTGCTGGAATGTATCATATATTAACCTACCAGAGGTAGAGGCACTGTCTACTGAGCAGCATACCGTTTAGAGTTGTTTTGAGGAAGAATGAAACCGTTTCGATTGCGTAACTTTATTTGTTGTGTTATCCAAATGATGTGTCAGAATACCTTTTGCATAAGCGTCGAGATTTCGTGGACTGTTCAATTTTCCATGTTGGTTTGATTTCTACCTATCCAGTTACAGGTGGGAGGGATTCTGCTTTTGAGTGTATCTGCAGTTGTCCGTTGATCTTTTTACACTAAGTATTGCACTTGCACTTGATGTAAGTTCGCTTCCTACTCTTACTGTTTTCCTAACCGAGGTTAGTTCTAGTATTAATTTCCTATTGCTTTCATGTCTGTTGCTATCGTTGCTATCGTTTTTATCATCTCATCATGGCCGGCGCTTTCTTTGAACCTGTAACCGTTACTTTAAAGAAACAATCTCCTCGCGAAGAGAAGGCATCGGAACTTTTCAATGGCTTCTTGTCCTCATTCATATCTGTTCTATTCTGCTACTTGAAACACTTGAAAAAAATTAAGTTCTCCCATTACTCATGATAAAGTTAAGTCAACCAAGTTGCATAGCACTTTGCCATGTAGATTCGTCGTTTGAGTTGTCCCACGCGATAATACAATTTTCCCCATCATTTTGCGAATGATTCAAAAATTGCACTGATAGAATCATTCTCTTTAATCCTGCGATCATGGCTTTTGCTACTAGTCAAAAAACAAACCATTGGTTAGACTTTGCATGAATCTCTTCGGTTTCGATAATGCTGGAAATGTCTGGACCTGCCACAGGCGTGCGCCAAGTGGCTTCGTTGTCTCTGTCTAACATTCAAGAAACTATTCAAGCGGATTACCTGGCATAACGGTGTCTTCTGTATTAATCGAAGTTACGTCTCAATATTCGATTGCACGCATTCAACGAGATCCATACATTTAACTTAAAAACGTTTGTGAATTGCTGCAATTGGTTACGTGGTAATCATCGGTAATACATCGGCGGCATGCGGTAGAAACATTCATTGACGCATGTTTACACTGTACATCGCGTTGACTGTGGTGGTCTTCCATTCTAATGAAATCCACAGTCAGCCCACTACACCGTCGACAGTCACGGGTACACATCTCTTGGCGATAAAAAGTTCAATAAAAACGCATCGATTTATCGGGACAGCTACACAATGATCGTCTTGATCGCCGTTTCGACACGGTCTCTGCGAGTTTATCGCATAACTTTCTTTTTTCACGGCAACCATTTGGTGATGTTTTCGAGGTAACAATCAAGGCTTTCTTCGACGATCTCGTGGTTGTTCAGGCTTATGCACCCATGGGGGTGCTTTTAGGATCATTTGCCACCTCACGTAATTTTTCCAATGAATTGAAAACTTGTCGGCGGATGTACAACGAATAACTCGGCTGTCCATTATTTTATGTCAACGTCCGTTGTAATTTGTTCGCAAAATTAAGAAAAAAAAAGTGGTAACGACTTTACGGAACTCTATTTGAGAGATTGGGCGATTCTACTTATCGTTGAGAAACGTTTTTGCTTGATTTCATCGGCTCTATCGGAAACTTCAACGCCACCAAATCTCTTTTTACAGCTTTACGAAAATTCCCATTGTCGATTCACAAAATATTTTTTACCGTTTAGAGTTTTAAAGAGTCTTTTTTATATAATCATTTCACAATATTGATCTCCTTTAGTCACTCCGCAAGTCTTTTACGATTTTTAGCGATGCTTTTCACTTTATTATATTTTTTATATTCTATACTAATGTGGTACAGGGTATGTTAAGCTTGGGCCGATATATGTACTCATCCAGAAAGATTTAAGATAAAGGCATTTTATATCATTCTTTGAGTCTAAGTTTACCGACTCGTCTAATGTGTATCCATGTGCTCAAGGTCGCACTTTTTCAGATTGATTGACGAAATTCGGTTTCCTATTACAAATGAATATAATGCCTTATCTTGAAAACCGAGTTGTATGAAAAAGAATTGCACTTTTTAAAATTCGTTGACAAAAATCAGACTGATAGTATATCGACATTCCGAATTGATGTGACAAGTTTGAACCGAAAAATGTGTTGACCTTGCTTCCATATAATCTTTCCTACGAAAGCTGAACCTTCATATGGTAGGTAAAAAGGTTAAACTTTTACAGGTTGAATTAGTCCATAATATTTATTTGACGTAGATCAAGTCGATTGACATTTCCTTCACACTCGAATATGGGGGATTTAATGAAAAGTATGCCTTTACATTTTTATGATTACAAAAATGATTGAATAACTTTATTAGGCGAAATTGTGGGGGGTGCCTAATGTTGGCTTAAGACGATGGAAAATTTTTTTTCTTGGTTTTATTTGATCACTATAACTCCTTTTTGATCCAACACTGCACCGATCAACATGTGCATGTATCCTCCTATTATTGGCCTTACAACTATCCCAAAAAAGACGGAAGTTAACGAATCTTCGTTTTTTAATGGGTTTCTTATGGCAAACAGTTTGCATCGTATTATGTTTCTATGCACGAATTAACGAAAGTTTTTGGATACCTTTGTCTCTGTATGCGTATGCTTTGGCACATGTGAACTTCACAATTTTGATGATTGTATGCTAGCATTGTGGTTTCGCATTTTACATCTTATGAGACACGACATGCTATACAATTGTTTTTTTGTTATTTTGAAATAGTTTCAATTTTTCTTTCTTAAACGATATTCTGTATGGAATTTCTTCTTTTTTTCTTTTCGCTGAAATTCTTTGTATAAGTTGATGGTAGTCCTTTTTCCTTTTCTTACTTTCCTTTACTATTTAAACATGTTTCGTTGTATGGATTTGCTTTTTATATTATATTAGGGGGACCCATAACTAATCAATTATTTTCGCAAGATACCATTTCTCATTAGTTCTGCGGTAACCAGGCAAGTAAGCATAGTTTTTTTTGGTGTTTGTTAGTAATTTATTCCCAACCATATAAATTTTTTTTGTAGGTCTTTAATAAAATGGCGGACTTTGTACCTTCTGAGAGCCATCTTCGTAATTGGGTACTTTTCCATTTTAACGCCGGTTTAAGTGCTACGGAAACAACAAGCAAAATTTGCGACATATATGGAGATGTGTTGAAGGTCAACAAGTGTCAACTTGGTTCAGAAGATTTGCTGCAAGTGATTATGACCTGTCAGATAAGCATCGAACTGAACGCCCAGGTCAATTCGATAGGGACGTCTTAAAATCTCTAGTGGAGTCCGATCCAAGGTCATCTATACAGGAACTATCAAGAAGCCTTGGGTCTACCTGGTCCACCGTACAAAGGCATTTAAAAAAAATTGGCAAGGTACATACACAAGGTAAAACAACAGTTTTTTCCTTTGTATTCATCCTTGTATGAAAAAAACTCCAATAAATATTTAATTTTTTTGTCTACTGGAAGAATGTTTTGTTTTTTTTTTATATTTTGATATGTATTTCCTAGAAGTACAAAATAGTCAAAAAATTGTTATGTTTCGACAATGGACTAGGTTTAACAAGCGTTTACTTTTTGTCGAGCGAAAAAGCCCAATATTAATGAGACTCATTGTAGTCCTCCATAAATGATTTTCTGTTGGATTTTTAGTTCCTTATATAACAGTGTTGCTTGGCTTGTTCAATGTCGTTCACTATTGCTGCAACCAATCATCATCAATACAGCCTGCCTTGTATCTTCATTAGAATGAAATGATCAAACGTAGCGCATTTTTTGCGTTATTCGAGGCGTAATTTCGTTTATGATTGAGTACGCGGACTTGAGCATCTATTTTGCGTCTCCGAGAGCAGATGTAAATCAAATACAATTCTGATGGGAGTTTATATCAAATTTTTTTTTCGAATGTTTTGTGAGCCTTGAAATTATTTGTAGAATACAATACTTACATAATTGAAAAGCGTGTAGAAATGGCTAAAACTTACATTTTGTGACAACACCAATTTATTGGGAGAAGAGCTCATGATCGTGCAAACTCCAAAAATGCTTATGTGAGTTTACCACAAACATTACGCGACCTAACTCCATTGGACTTTTTGCTTTGCGGTTATGTTGAACCATTGGCTGATTTCAATAACCCAAGGCCTCTTAAAGAACTTATTAACCAAGATTATTCGTGTTATTGGTGAAATAAAAGCAATTTTTCGTGCAAAACTGACCAACGCTCAGTTTTTATTACAAGCCAAAAGAAGAACCACCCTTTATTTTAGGCAAGCAGTCTTTTTTTTATGCACGTAAAGTTTGTTTTACTCTGACTACAGCAGCGCTGTGATTTTTTTGGTTTTTTTTTTTTTTACTTGGCAAAATAGAAATCTATTTAGTTTATTAATGCCTTTGTAAGACCTGCTCATATATTTTATTTTCCTGTCCAAGAGGTGCGACGTGAGTCAGATCTATCAACATCTCGATTTTGTTTATACGTCTTTCATAGGTTGTAAGCAAAAGCATTTACAACAGATGGTGGCTATTTTCGTTTTATTATGGGAGCGTTATGATACGATTTCTTTTTTGGTTCTATGAAATGCTTAAACAATGAAGTATCCTTTTCGTTATTTTACATTTCGAATGTCTTCCATATTTATATTTCAACTTCTATTGAAAATGATTGGTTTTCATAGTATACTTATTATCATCAACATCGCTGTCATTATTTTCACTGTCGTCATCATCGTGGTAGAATTTTCATGTCAGAGAATTTGAAATATTTTAAAATGCAATCAACACAGCATTTTATTTTACTTCATTTTAAAGAAAATTCAATTTCTCTTTTTCTTACTTTTGTGTCGTTCTCCTATTTTTTTTTTTTGCTTTTTTTTTTGTTTTAATAAAGTATAATGTCACAATATTATATGCACCGAAGAAATGATAGAATAGAGGAGACACGCAGATGCCCTAAGAAAAAAAGAAAACGAAAAAGAAAAGAGAAAAGAGAAAAGAGAAAAAAATGGGAAAAAATCTTCAAAGGATTTCATTATTGTGTAGTAACGCAGACAGAGAACAGCATACACACTTAGGTACATACGTATCTGTAAGAGCCCTTAAGGAATTTCATAGAAATTGATTTCTTCTAGATAAATTGTTGTTTTGTTACTTTTTTATTTATTTATTTGTTTCTTCTTTTCTTTGCTTTTGTAAATTCCTCTTCCTTCACTTTTCGTACACATTTCCTTTGAGTAAACATTTAAGTTTCAAATAATATTTTCATTTGTCTTCCCATTTTCTATAAATAGTCTCGATAAAATAATCAGAGCGCATCGTAGGAGGGCTTACTATCTGTTCATCTATCCATCTATCCGTCTATCTATCTAACTATCTAGATATTTTTCTATACAAGCTATAGTTAAGGGCATAAAATAGAAAATTATAAAAAGATATTTTATAGCTTCCTATGTGGTAGTTGGTTTGTAAGTGTATATATTTGAAAGACTGTCATTATTCTGTGCAACCAGGCTGACACAACCTGCTTTCCGTTTGTTACTTTTTTTTTTTTTTGTTTTTTTTTTTTTGGCGTTCCTTTCCTATTACCATAAAACGAAAACTAAAGCAACCGAGAAGGCAGGCGAGCAGGCTTTATCGATAAATTTCCAATTGACCCAAATTTTTAACGTTCTCCTCTCTTATGTGTATGTGATGTGTTTTTATCCTTTTAAGAATACTATAAAAAAAATAAAAAAAATCTAACTTCCTACATACATAGGGTTGGTGTCTTTTTTATTGTTAGTTGACTGCTATTCAAACTGCGGTCTTTTGTATACTTTTAATTTTTTTACATTTCTCTTTGTTTTCGTTGAAATATTTATCGAGTTGTTGCACGTTTTCTCTTCCAATAATTCGCAGAGAATGATGTAAAACAAACACAAACGTAGTGCAGTTCGAAAATGTATTTTATTCTAATATCCGGAGCTACGCTAGTGGCTTAAAATAGCATAGTCTCACGTAGAGGTTCCTTTTACATGTCCTTGAAAAAAGATTAAGTGGGAAAGGGAAATCCACAAACATTTTACACTTTTGTCTTTCGACACCGCAACTAGTAAATCTTTCTCGCCTGAAATATTTCCTCAGCTATATATAAACAGCTATCTTTAATATACGTTACCACAGTTTAAATTTTCTCTTGCAGTACTATTAGTGTTTAATATTTAACTTTAGTTTTACTTTTAGAATAGTAAATACTGTAATCCGGAGGATTACACATTAGAGGAACAATTTGAAAAAAGTGAAACATTATAGTGGGCAATTGCTCGCCGTTAAATATATTACACAGCTCCCTTTAATGCATTTATTCCTATAACGATTTTTCAAAATGACGTTTTATATGAAAATTAATTGAAAAAGTGTTCCGACCCGAACCGTTTTCAATATCATTCGTCCTTGGTCGAAAACACGCCGGTGTACCAAATTTCATTAAAATATTTTAAAAATCTTAGCCTGTAGGTTGACACAAGAAAACAAGGTAGCCAAACGGACAGACAAGCTTCGATTCCGAATCACTTTGGTATTTTGGAATTGGTATAATAAAAGGTGTGTGTACGTCAGGTCCTTTTGAATGGCGCAAACATCCGCGTAAGCTTATTATATTCTTTTACGACCAGTAGCGTAGGGTATAAAAAGTATACATATCCTTGATCGATTTGAATTACGGAAACGTGTCACATAAAAATTTTTCTTCATCTGTCGCAAAAGCAATTATGATATAAAAAAAAACTTGGACTCAAACTTTTCCTTTTACGTCAAATTCAAAAATCGGTTCTTTACCTGCTTTCAAAGAGCGGAAAAGCTGTCTTTTAGAGCAGAATCTTTCAAAGTTTAAGTGTGATCTTGAATTTCTTTCTAATGAAATTTTCATATAAAGACGAAAATAAATTAACCGATCCACATAAGTATTAAAATAACCCATGAAACACGATTGTTAGTGTCGCAATTTACAGGCCATTATTTTGGTTTAATATGCAGTACTTATATGAAAATTTCTTTCAAATTGCATATGAACTATTTTTGTCGACTTAAAGTTAGTTGATTAGAACATTCATAGCACCAATTTCAGCTCTTTCACCTATTGCGTATATATACGGAAGTGTACCAAATTTCTCTTTCCATTTGTAATCAGCGAAATATTCCTGTCTATCGATTTAGTTATTTAAGTTTACCTCGCTGACTCTATGTTTGTTATCTGTCGTTTAGTATTGAAATATTCAGGTAAATACAGACTACAAAAAGCGAAAATAAATCTATTTGATAACCATCGATTTAACTTAAATAAACGATAATGAAAAAAGTGTTGCTTTGATATATAACAAACAGATTTCACAATTGTTCATAAAATCGATATAAAAATTATCCCAACCGATTAACTGCCACGATTGGGAATGGATGACTGTCTCTCTCTCTCTTCCTTTTTCTCTCTGTCTTACATAGATTCCTCTCAAGGTGAATATAATACGAATAGGCTTTTTGTAATCTTTACCTGATTTTTTAAACTGACTTCTACATTAGTAGTACGGATAATATAGTAAACGTTACACAACGGTGCTTCGAGTTCAGAAGTTTTTTTCAGAAATTTTTCATTTTTTTTTTTTCATTCATACACATTCATGCTTTTAGTAAATATAAAATTATGACAATATGTAAATTTTAAGGACAAGAGCAATATGTTTCTGATGTAGCTACCACCAATTGCCAATTTTTCCAGTCTTGCGGTATTTTGGGCATAAAAATTAAATATCAATGTTATGACACAAAATTTTCTCTTTAAACGTTTTTCCTCTTTTTGTCTTGTAATTCGTGCACATGTGGCGCAACACGAACCCGGTAATTTTTTGATATAATAATTGCTATTATTTGTTTGCCGCGTAGTTGGTGCCTTGATTTTTGATTCTGATGCTGTTGCTGCACATCGTATTTATTTAGAGTTACAAGCATATGAAATGCACGCGCAAGTTTTTGTTATTAATTTAATTAAGGCTTTGTGAAAAGAATATTTTTGCCACATATGTGTGTGTAGGGAAATCTTCATATTTTTTGTGAACAAAGAGTACGAGACGATGAAATTGATAACAGATAACGACTGACTCTGGTGTGAATGTCTGCTGCAGCCAGTGTAATCACAGAAAATGCCCGATCAAATATATGAGAAATAACCTCATCATCATTAATTCAGCTTGAGCGATCAAAGAGAGTTGGTTTATGTACAGAAAACTTAAATGACATATGCACGCACATCCGTACACATAAAAATTCATTACCAGCATAATACGTGTAGACCGGTAAATGGCATATGTATGAATGTATGCACAGATATTTGTTTTTCTTCTTTTTCTTTTCTTATTATTGTTGTTACTATAATTTGGTCACTTTGTGTTAAATACGCCTTGCTATCAAATTTAATCTAATTTTCAATCTGTAGATGCACCACACACATACGCACGTAGAGACATGATATATAGATATAGATATATGTATTTATAAACAGTTATTGAAATTACGCTTAACATATTTTATGCAATCCTGCACGCAACCCTAAAGCCGGTGATTGCAAGAAATAATAGCTTTGGGAAAAAATTCTCCCGTGAAACTTTAACTTCTTAATAGAGATAAATCGAACGATTGGAAATAACAATTCAAAGTTCATCTTTAAAGGACTCATATTATAACATCTATGCGAGAAGTTTGCAAATGATACTATAATCGTCTCGGTGGGTAAAAATCCAACATATAACTGCATTACTTGTTTTGGGCGAGAGCACATTCATGTATTTTCATGTAGTAATATTCATTTAATGACCAAAAAAAATTATAAAAATTATCTTTTTTTTCTTCCAACTTTTTCTGCTGTTTAATTAAAAGCGTAAAGAAAAGAAAAAAAAAACAAAGAACATTTCAATTAACAATTTGTACTGTTTTCATGAAAAGTGTCGTATAATTACTTAATGATGGTGAAACAAGAGAAAAATGTACATTCATACAAAGTCAAGATATATTTTTCATTTAGGATATAAACGTGTTTTACGAAAGGAGAACGTGCCACATGCTAATGCTTAAATGGTGTTGGTGTGATAGTGATGGTGATGATGGTTGATGGTATAGTGATTATGGAGGGAGGAGCATATACACCTTACATAATCTGTATTGTATCTTTACAATACACAATAAAAAGATACAATGAAGGCCACTTTATTAGTACTAGGGAAATGAGAGAAATCTTGGTTGCTGACGCAAAAAATAATGACGATGGTGGAGGTACTATTGTATGGTTGTTTTAATAAGGGAATCGGGTAATAGCGATTTTAACACAAAACAATCATTAATATTTTAAACTAATTTATTAATGCTTTTTTTGAAATTTTTTGAAATTATTTAAGAGGAGAAGTACTTACATTTTTACAATCATCAAAGTCCATGCAGTGATGCCAATCTTGAACAAACTGCAAATAAATATTAAACAATAACATTTTTAGAATAACAATTTCTTAAGCATATCACAACAGTGAATATATTCGCGATATGACATATATACTAGGCGGTTGCGTTAATTTTGGTAGTTTTTTGAGTTGAATTTTTTCCCATCCTTCTGGCAACATGGCGATGTTGTCTTGGAAGAACGATTTTGGTTTGTAAGCAACCCGATCATCTAGCCGTTTTTAATATACATCGAAATCACCACGTTTAAACTCTCGAAAGCAAAAACAACAATGGGGATATGATGGAGTAGAGTTACCATAAGCTTCTAAAAGCGATCAATCGACTTCGGCAGCAGATTTCTTCAAATCAAACAACAAAACTGATAAATGTCGAAAATGCGATCTTGAGCGTTCCCTGATTAGCGTCTGTATACACTGAATATCTCAATAATACTAAATTGAAAACTGTTATTTTACATGTAGAAGTCGCTTATCAAGATTAACGCAAATACCTAATGTATATGTATGCATATGATTTTTAGATAATATCATTCTTCAAACGAAGTGTGTCAAAATTTGATGACATTTTGAAGATTGATTAACAACAGTCATTTTATTATATTTAGTTAGTTTTCTTTTTGTAAGAGAATGGAAGTATGTGAGTTTCATGTGTAGCGTCACTAAAAGAACTGTAACTTATAAACTAAATGTCATTGGGATTCTTCAATAGTTTTCCTCCATTCCGTGTTTCTTCTAACGAATTTTGGCTGGTGTGTTTGAATTACATTTTGTGTTTGTGAACGAATTGCGCCATAAGCTACTAATTTATAAATATATGATTTTGTTAGCACTAGGTCTATATATATACATATAAATTTTTTGTAAGGGTGTGCAGTTATTTTTAAATATAAGTAGCAAAGACACAAAGCAAAAATTTTTTACTGGCCTCTGTTAAGAATAACAGAATTATGTTTACAAAAGAACATTTATTTAGAAAGAATCATTAATTAGAAAAGAACTTTTCGAGAATTTTTTTACAAAATATTGTAAATTTATGTAAATTAACTAATATTTGAAAGGACAATATGTTTACACTATGCCATAAATGACGTTGATAAACCGAAAGATTGCTTAGCCACTGTGGACAAACCATGCTCTGTGAAAAAATGAAACTAGCACAGCGTGAATCCCCGATTAATAGCCTTTGCAACGATGCGCAGGTTATATTAAGGTTTGTTCGGAGAACTATTTTATTCATTTACTTTGTAAATTGCCGTTCTTGATATAAACTAATATGTAAGAAAAATGTGAATGGTCACTGTGGTCAAACCATGCCCGGTCGAAAAATGAAACTAGCACTGCGTGAATCCAATATTAATAGCCTTTCCAACGATGTGCACGTTTATGACGTACCAATGCTAATCTTAAAATACTATAAATTAGGTATTGTTGCCATATAGACTCGTTTTTTAAGGCAACGTTTTTCTCATGGAAAGAGAAGTAGTCTAATATAAATGGATCCATCCCAACCAAGGATTTCTCAGTCAAGTTTTTTTATTTAGCCAAAATATATATTATTTGTCCCAGATTTTTGTCGATAAATATTCAAAATATCAAAACTTTGTCATAAAAAGATGTTCACAAGATAAGGGAGTGATCGTGTAAAGGGTTCGATTGAACTCATTTTCAATAGCGTTTAGCCTTGGACCGAATCTCATACACTATGTCGAAAACTTACGATATTCAGTTTGAATACAGAAAGAAATTAACAGACATCCAACGAATAAACGAAGAGAATACTTAAATCGATTTTGAATATAATATAATTTGCTTGAAGCGTATGGGAAAACAATGATATAATTCACGGTTTTCTGAGAGAAAAAAATAGAGCTTCTGGAAGCTTTGCTTTGAGACCATGAAACAGGCGGTCTCAAAATTACGTATACTTTGAAAGCCAGTTTCGTTAGTTGGCGAATTTTCGATGTAGGTCCGATGGGAAAAATTCTATTAAAAATTGATAATATATAGTATAATGCTGGCATCTTCGGCATTTTTTCGTGCGTCTACGTGCTTATATTTCAAAATGACTCTGTTTGCAATCGGGGCTTCTAGTTCTCATTTTCTCTTCTTGCGGTTAACACGTATTTTCGGTAGATTTAGTGAGAAAATAAATAATTAAGCAGTCTATGTGTGTTATAATCGGGTAACGGTACTGCAATTCTGTTGTAAAATAATGGTGTCTTATGCAGTTATTAAACGATCTTGAATTTATTATATTTTGTTGAGTTACTGGATTGAAGTGATCTTCTGAGCTCTTTCTTGTTTCTTTCTTTGCGTAACGTGCTTGGTGGTGCATCTGCAGTGGTTTATCAAATTCTCAACTTGTGTGGTATAAAAACCAATATGAAGTATGTGTGCAGTGAGCTATTTCCTTATTGATTGCAAGAATGGCGCCTGGTAATAAGAGCAGCAAGGGTTCAACTTGCCATAACTTAATTGGTAGCAATTAGTCCTCATACCATGATGAATGGTGATGGGCCACTATCTGCTTTTTGTTACATTTGTGCAGACTGTAGAGGAAGGAGGAGGAATTACAAAAAACATACCTCTAGTCTGAAAAGAAAAAGCCCTCCGACCTCCTTTGATGCCACTTACTTCAAATCCATGATGGATGAATTAACTGTGAAATTACAACCATCGATGAAAGACTCACTGAATGATGCCTTAATTGCTGTCAAATGGGAGCTGCAGGTGAGTACTGAAAGGATGAAAAGTAAGATAGATCCCTGTTGATCAAATTAAGGATGTTACGGACTCAAGATTGGTGGCCATGAATACGGAAATTTGTATATAGATTGGTAAATAGGGCGAACTTCATCATTAGTAGCTTACCTGAACCCCTTAATGACATACCAGGAACAGTGATAAAGATAGTAGAGCATTACTCAGTGACAATTGCACTGCATGACACCAATTTTGCTGGTTATATGAAGAGTAAAAAAACTATAATGCTTAAACTGTATTCGAATGGGATGCGTGACATGTTGATGGCAAAGTATTTTAAGAATCTTAAAGTACGTCCACTCTATGCTGTGAACTGTGTAGATAATTCTAAATTTGCACAAGGGATTCTGCAGCGGCGCATCTATCTCAACGATCATCTGTGCCCAGCAACGGGAGAGATGAATTAGACATGTGCTGATCTTCGTAAGAAAGGTAGAATCGTTCGTTTCAGCGTTGGTAATGCTATTAAGCCTTTTGCTGTTTTGATGATATCTGATCTACGAAATTGGTTCTTCAGGACTGTAAGGAAACGCTGAAGAAAACATGCATGGTAAATGCTGAATTGAGTGATGAACGGAATGTGCAGACTTAGTAGCTATGTGACTTAATGGCATATTTTGGGATGATTAGTATGTTTTGGGCTGGTAAGGTAGTGTTGTATAATGTAATTTTAGTTTAATATTATTGCAATTGAACTCTTCTTTTAAGGTAGCTATGTTTATATTTTGCAGTTGGCTCCCCGTCTTTTTCCTTAGACTCAATTGTGAATCAGTTGACTAACCCTAATATGGGTCCTATTGCGTGTGGTAGCTCATATATCTTTGAATCTTACTGGACAGATGATGATAATGGATCTAAACTGCCACAATATTAAGATTTCTTTACGCTCCTCGAAATTGGTGAATTCAAGGCTATGGTTATGGACAAATTTGACCACATTCCCATCTCAGAAACACGGTTAAAACCCCATGTCTATTGTCGATCTATGCATATTCCTGGCATAAACCTTATTAGAAATGATAGAAGATTCGGTCGAGAGGGGGTGTGGATATCTGTAAAACCATTGGTATCAGTTTCAAGATAAGTTTTGATGGGTTTGAGCACGGTGAGTGCGAGTCGCTGTTCGTTGAATTAAAAGTTGGAGCAGTGCGCATTCTTTTTGGAGTACCGAGTGGTAACATTAGGGCCTTTCAAAATTGTCATTTACACTGTTAACGAAGTACTCGAGAATTATTAGTGTTGGTGACTTTAATTGCAACCTCTTCGATGTAACTAAAGCTAATATTATTAGATCTGTTTGCTCGAGGTGTAAGCTTTCTATATCCCACAATATATGACCTACACACTGGGACTTAGCACACCAAACTACATCACTACTTGACTTTTGCCTGCTTAATGATGATGCCTTGCTTAATTATTCTAATTAAGTGCAATATCCGTTCATGTCTTATCATGCATTGATCTATGCTAGCTTTAGGATCAAGTGTAGATATGCCTCGCCCTTGATTAAATATATGGACTTTAAACGTATTGATTGAGGTGGGCACCCGGCTTGTGTAGCTGAGTTTGATTCAACCACTTCTCTAAATATCGTGAGCGCTGGTATCCAGTCGAAGCTTTTGTGTTCGATTTTGAAACCGTTATACTCTTTTGTTCCTGTTATCAGAAACGTAATCCCCAGGAAGACTGATAAGTGAATAATGTATAGTTATCTCAAACAGGCAATGCTCCTTAGAAATTATGCAACTTCGACTTGTCAATCTACTGGGTCTGCAGATGATTGGCAAATTTATTGCCGGTATCGGAATAAGGCCAAGAAAACTATTCGGAAGGAAAGAAGCAAATATTCTATCAACGTGCTTGTGGGTATGGACTCTTCTAATCTGTTGAGGATGTTCAGGGGCTCGGGTTACATTAAGGGGAATGACTCTCCGTTTAGATTCCTTGAGGAGGAAGTGAATGATCATCTTGTAGATATACTGAATTGTGATTTGCCAGTTGACAGTGAACCTTGGACAAATCTGAATTTCCATGGAACTTTCTCATTCTCTTGTGTACCATGTCAGGAGCTAAATGCAATACTTCACAAAATTAAATCTAAACCAATCGGTGATTATGTCATTTCTATTCTCTTCATCAAATTTATCTTTCGGTATATTACTAAATTAGTAATGTTTCAGGTTAATTCTATGGTAGCCCAATCAGTTTTTCCCTTGAATTGAAAGAAGGCACCTGTTGTGCATACACCTAAATTTAAAACTGTTTATTCTATTGATGATTTGCGACCTGTTTTAATTCTTCCGGCTATTTCCAAAATTGTAGAATATATTCTCAAGGATCAGATTCTTTCTGCTGTGTTGTGACTTATTTCGTCTTCGTCGAGTCTATTAATAAACTTAAAGGATACTATTATCCTATCCTATTCTTGAATGGTTCTCGCATGACGTCGCTGGTCGATTTGGATCTATCGAAGGTATTCAACAATTTCAATCAGCAGGGACTGATTATCAAGTTAACTGGGCAATTTGGTTTTTCTAAATCGTCCTGTTAGCTGGTGTACTCATACTTAACTGGGAGATCTTAATTTGCCGACAGTGGTGCATCAGTGGTGTTTATTCAACTACCTCTCTGGTATATGCCGGGGTACCCCAAGGTTCTGTATTAGGGCCTTTGCTTTTCATATTGTATGTTAATGACTTGTCTGGTTTTGTGCGTAGTAATTTTTGTGAGCCTTACCTATTTGCGGATGATATATTTCTCCTACTTAGTAGGGAGAGTGGCGATTGGAAGGTGCTGCAGGAGATTATCAATGAGAGTCTATGACAACTTTTGGAGTGGTCTATGATTAATTCCTTGGGGACACATTGAGTTCATTCATGAGAAAACTGTAGATACCTTACGGTCTATTTATTTCAATAGTACCTATTTACCACAGTAGATTAAATTTCGACTTGCTCATGCTCTATTGATGCTCCAAGTCGTGTATGAGCGAGAAGTGGTTGCTGGTACTTCTGTTAGTAAATTTTTGAGGCTTAGTCGAATTGTAAATTCTATGGTACGCTATATGTATGGTTTAAGTGGCAGGGAGCATATGTCTGAGCGTATTAAGCAGTCCTCAGTGCATTTTTATCCAGTACTAAAATGTGGCCTGCCTCTTAATCTATGCTCTGAATTTTATGAACTCGGACTACGAACCCACAGGTCTCTTTACTTTTGATTAGAAGTAGCTGTTTTGAGAGATCTTTCTTTGTACATGTAGCGCATTCCTGGAACTGTTTACCACTGGACTTACATATTTTTTCGCAGTTTGATAACCCTTTCCGGATTACGCTATTTAGGTACCTTACCGCAGTTGTATAATGGATAATATGCAATTTGCTTATATTACTGGGGCTGTATTTCCCTAATATATTGGATTGTGAGAAGAGGTGACGAGCTGGTAACACGGATCTGTTAGCGATTATCAAAAAAAAAAAAATAAATAAATAAATAAATAAAAGGAATAAGAAGGAATGCTGCCACAATACGACTTAGTGCTGAATAATCTGTATGAATGCTGAATGAACTGTATACCGCACTCTACAAAGCTTAAATTGTAAAGTGTCAGCGATAAATGTTTATGTTTTGGATAAGTGGATTTATTGATTGAATTTATGCTTGAATTAATACCTTTGTGCTTATTGAATTTTCATTCTCTTATGATGAAGTTTATACCTAGCGTTAAGTTTAAACTTTAATGATTCAGAGCGAATTGTACTGTGTGTTAGCTGTAGTGTCTTCAGTTAGTTGGCCCTTGAAGAATTTTGTATTGTTTTCTGAATACACATCAACAAATAAATAAATAAACAATTATAATATTGTGTCCCATGTTACTTTTCAGTCGATTTTTTATTTAGATAGGTTCCGGACGATGTTCTGATTGCAAGAGTGTTGTGGTATTGCGTCGTTTTGTAAGTTCCACTTTTTTGCAAATTCCACTATTAAAGGACAGATGAACGGGCGGACTGACTTCGTCGATTTGTTTTAAAATTCAGAATCCCCGGAATTGGTTAAGAACGATATCTTAGATTGGCTAGATCTAAATGTTTCCAGCAGCGTGACGAAATAAATATATATATAACACATAATTTAATATGTTCATAGTTTCACATATAAGCGACAGTTGTTTTAATGACATTACTTTTATCATTTTCAAAACAATGGAAAATTCTGAACTTTGTCTGTACCAGCTAAGAGACAGATAACCTGCTTTGGATGACGGGTGCAGAATTTGTTAACAATGCATAACAACACAATTATTCTGCGTCTTAATTGCTAAACGAGATAATGTACAATACTGCTATACGCACCTTTTTGTTCCTTAACTTGGAAGCCCTGCACTTTGGGGAGAACAAAAATCATCAATTAATTTAAGGTACCAAAAAAGTCAGGTAATCATCTATTTATTTATCTTCTCTTAACTATGCAAAAATTCTTCTGTCAATGGTACTCTAATAACTACTAAATCATTTTTCTTTTTTTGAAATATTTATAAATGGCTGCCATTAATTTTCTTTTAGGGTCTATAGCAAAAAA
>KK502787.1:30630-145060 GCA_000688735.1 Glossina austeni
AAAAAAAAAAAAAAAAAAAAGAAGCATGTTTTAAAGACTCGCCGACTTTGTTTTCAACTAGTGTCACGGCTGTGTGCTTGGATTTTTTCCATTGTGTAGATGAGTGTGTGAATGGATTTGAAAAATATGTTTCTTTTAATTGTAAAATTTATGCTAATTTATGTATATAAACTATTGTATTTTATGTCAAGTTTTCGTCATGATGTATTCTTTCGGTGCCTTTGCACTTCTTTGAGCATATCGTTATTTTGTTTTTTTTCACAACTTCTCTGCATGTAAATGTGAGAGAAGATACCTTAAATATGTGTAATTAAAAAAGTTTTGCTTAAGATTATATCATGAAAAATATTATGAGATGGATCTTTTTTTTTTGTTAAATTTTTTTTTTCTCTTATGCCAAAGTTCATGAAAATATTTAGGTTAAAATTTTTCCCAAAAATTATATCTATTACAAGAGATGCACTGCTTTCATGGTTTTTTAGTTTTTCGGCGATTATGAACAATGTGTAGCGGTTGCCTAAGCGGCAAATTGGCACTTGAGTTATTTGGAGCGTACATTATGGTTTGGGGTGGCATTTCGATCTTAAAAAATTTTGTATGAAAAGAAATGTGAAAATAGCAGAAGGGGAAAAACTGTAAAATTGTTTGTTCTTCGCCAATTAAAAGTTGAAATAATCACCACATTAACTGAGCCATAAAAATGAACAAAAAATGAAGGAAAGAAAGAAAAAAAGCTTATACTCATAAAAGAAAATAGAATTGTTTATGCGTGCATTTCTTTGATTTTCTCCCTCCTATGTCATATTATTTCAATGTAAATTACTTATAAAGAATTCAAACTATAGTGAGACGGCCACAAGATTTAAATCTTGAGTCGGGCGAGAATCATAATTCAGTAGTTTTCAATTTTTTTATATTCATTTTTGTTTTTTTTTTTTTTGAAGGCCTACTTTCTGTTCTACGCGTGTGTATTGATTTTGGGAAATGGAAAATTGAATTTATTTCTTATTTCATCTAATTCAAATAAACTCTTGAATTTGTTTCATGCTACTCCGTGACCCACGTTGATTTAAAAATGATTTACGACAAACTAATGCACAGCTGTTTATGTCGCATAAGTTTGCTATCGTTTGCTTGGCTTTTTATTAAAAGGGGAAGGTAATCACTACTCGAATAGATTTATGGTCGAAAGGAATTGCCTTTTTAGGCGATGATATGCTAGTCAGTTTGATTAATAAATGAAAGAAAATCAACTGAAAATGTTGCTTCTTTTTCAAAATACATTTCCAAGCTTTTACCAAATATCTGATTTCATAGTTGATCTGTGAAATTTGAACATTGAGTACATTTGACAAGATTTCGTTTTCTATCTTAACTTTTGCGTCTGCCAACAATACCTCGACACAGAAAAACGTGAAATCATGGAAATCATCTCGAAATCGTTCAATAAAAGATTCGAATACTTTTTAATCAATATGTAAAACAAAACAAAAATTGTATATCCACAATTCTTCTATGCCGCTGAAGAGAGTGCACAATGCTATACACCGTACTAATTAAGTATTAGGTTTTGATTGTTTACGTTAGTTCCTTTCTTAGAGTGAGTGAAAGAAAGAAAGTTTTTGAACGGTATGAAAAACCACTTTATTTGATAGTTATTTATTGTCCCTTCATCACAATATGGTTTGCATTGATAACATAAGAACCCTTTAATTCAATATTTTATTAGTTTTAATGCGCGAATTATCCCAGAAAGCTTGGGTGAATTACTTGCGTGAATTTTTTGTCATAGAAGCAAGATAGCGCAGTTATAAATTACTATTTTTTATAAAGATTAAATATATTACCTGCATCCGAAATATTGGAATATATTTGAGATTTTCTTATCAGTCAAATTAATGTAAATTTAACATCAATAATTTTATTAATGACGCGTATAAATAAGTTGTTTGTGTTGGTTTATTAAATGTACTTGCCACGTTCATTGATTCGGAAATCTTAGGTATGGACAACTTTGACTTTGCTGGGATTTGAGAGGAATTATCTTTTACGAACTTGTAAAACCTAGCGAAACAGGAACTGTACCTGAACGGTATCCAAGTCAATTGGTTTGGGCAAATAAGCTCTACAAGCGAAGAAACTCGAAAAATGAATTTCTTCATGACAACGCACTTTGACACAAGGCAAAAACTACCCAGGAAGTGATCTACAACTTGAATTGAGAACTGGTTCAAATCGATACAGTCCTATGCAGTAAATCGGGGGTTTGCAGAAGTGGAAGATGTGCGCAAATGGGTCGATTATTTCGCTTCGCAACCACGAAGTTTCTATCCCGTGGACATCTGTAAGCCATCCGATAACAGGGAAAATAACATAGGTGGTGATGATTAATATTTCGAGTATTAAGCTTTATAACATGTATTTTTTAATCAAATTTGAATTTTAACGAAAAAATAGACTGAACTTATTTATAGATCTACCATGTAGTAAACTAAAAGGCAACAAATTTTCACATGCACGTGACTACTTTGTTGTCTTCTTTGAAAAATAGGTGATCTTAGAATCGGTAGCAATAGTAATCTGGTTCTTCTGTGCTATTAGTTCATTACTAATTATTTAATTAATTACATTTGGCTTATGCTAATCTACATGAAGATAGTCCCAGAACCTGCCACTAGTTATGACAAATAAAGGATTGTGAAAAATATTCGTTTTTTTCAGCATAGATTTTTCTTTCAAAAGA
Organism: Glossina austeni; assembly: GCA_000688735.1. Taxonomy (NCBI): domain Eukaryota; kingdom Metazoa; phylum Arthropoda; class Insecta; order Diptera; family Glossinidae; genus Glossina; species Glossina austeni. The sequence goes on from KK502787.1 coordinate 33,374, forward strand.
TTTAATACCGGTGCATAGTTAGAAAGGCAAAGTTTCGTAAAAAGAGGTCATCGATCCCAGAATTCGTGTCTTCATCATCTACAAGTCTTGCCGAGCTGCTTTCCCATGTTTGGATGAAGGGGGCTAAATGAGACGATTGGGTTGTGTAAGAAAGCAATTGATACTTTAAGTCTTTGATTTTGGCTGATATTATAGCTGGCTCATTGTCTCAACGAAACAAAACATTCTTCTTCGCCGGAAGCGCTCCGTCTTTTTTTTATTTTTTTATTTCATAATTCAAGGCCAGGTGCAGACGTTAAAACACATACAGATATCTGTTTGAATAGACACGTACGCCTTCGACTTATTTATTTATTTTTTTAAGACAATCTATAAAAGCTATGCCACTTGAATGTCAATTATGAAATGATGGATCCACGTCTTATTCATGACATTACCGTACAGTCAGTTGGAATTACTTCCACATGACTGAAGCGTGTTCACCACGCTCATGATGTCTCATTGTGAGCAAAGGTAGCGACCATGTTTCTTATATGAATATTTTCTCTCAATCTGCCATCCACAAATCCTTTCAATACGCGTGTTTTGTCTACTCGCTCGTGAGCTTTTTATTGACAGCTGTCTCATTCGGTCCACTTTTCCGACAAACTCCTCGGTCATTTAACATTCTATTGTCTTAAACTAAAGGCCGCAAGTACTTCAGAGTAAAGTCCAGCTCAGCTTCGGTATTGTTGGGGGTATCAATACACTGGAAGTTTGAATTATTTATGGTTGTGAAAGAAATACCAAACATGATTAAGCTTTTGGCCAACTCTCGTGCTATGCCGCCACTGACTTGCGATTTACAATTTAAAATAACCATTCTTTCGTTTGTTTTAGATCTTTTCTGAAATGTAGATCTTATTATCAGTATTTCAATAGGAAATGAACTAGCATAAGTCTTTCATGCTTTTTTTTTTTAAATAAATGCACCATCGTATCTTAATGGTTGATTTTCTGATATGGTTCAAATTATTCAGAAATATTTTGAAGAAAACCTACTAAATATATTTATGTATGCACACTAGCAACAGTTCAGAGTCCAAAGTAATTGAAGACATGAAGAATGCACGAACAAGTATTTAATTATTTAAACTATTGTCTTCAAATTCTTTAATTCTCCATATATTTACTTACCCGCGAAACTTAGCTAAAACACACTGACAGCCGAACTCGATTGAGTCTTAGCAATAAATCTTACCGTGACTAAATCAAAATATTGAATAGTAGAAAAAAAGTAGAAAAAAGTAGAAAAAAGGTAGAAAGATCAGGTGTAAATAGACGGGAGGGAAAAAATACATGTACATATCTAACGTAAAGGCACAGTCGAAGCCGATATATAACAGATTCGAATTGGGCGTGAACTCCTAAACAGTTGCAAATATGCAAAAGCTTAGCAGCCGATAATAATTAACATTTAATTTGCGTATTAAAAGTTAATGTAGATACGACAAAGGCAAAGGGCGCGTATTAAGGAGAGTTGATATGGCAAAATTTAAATTATCCAATATTTCGATTGGTGACATTATAAGTATCTTTCAGATTTTTGTTAAGCACTCCGAACGGATTGAAAAGGTCTTACTAATATCTACTTTGGCTGAATTTTATGACAATAAAGTTCCTAGAACAACGATTAGGACAATAGGCGACTCAAGGTTAACTTGGTTGAGGAGGAAACACGAAAAATAAATCTACGCTTCTTTAGTGATCGTAGGGATGAAAAGAAGGAAGCGAAGAGAAAGCCCGGCCACAATTTAAACTTTTAAGTACAAAGAGCAGGAATTATTTTGAATGTATTCTATTGAATCAACGTAGCACCTGTAGAAAGTAGATGACACAACAGAGACGTCTCCAAGTATTAATCTCAAATAGACTCTTTGCAACGTACGAATCGTCGAGCTCTCTGAACCACCGTTTAATAAAGCCTAGCGTCGACATTCCTCCATAAAAATGACGACATCTTCCATTTTTTTAGATTTACTTCAATAATTGAATGAGCATCATGTAAACAAATTATATAAGTAAAATTGAAGGAGATGAGAGTGTGATATTCTTCCAATTTTAACTTCTATTCATCGATCTTGAGCGTTGTCAAATCTGGTGAAATTGAAACAATAAAAAAGGATATCGTTTTAATAATCTTTTGTTGAGAGGTAGATGAATAACTTCAGAAAAGCTGATACATATGATTTTCAATATTTAATATTTCGATTCAGTGAAATCTTCTTTTGACGGAAATCTCTTTTATGAATTTGTCCTGTGCATTCTGAGTATTCTAAATCAACCTAAGTTTTGAAATAGAATTAGTCGCATCTCTCTGTAAATGAATATCGCAAGAGTAAAAAAAAATCATGGCTATTAAAATGAGTGCTCAATTGGCACTTACTTGCCAGGCTTCGCCCAGCACTCCCTATCCCTTTCCCTTCCCTCACTTTTTTCTGATCATCAGTGTAGGACACAAATAAAGTGCAACCCCGACTATTCAGTGTATTAAAAAAAAGAAAACAAAAACAAAAAGTAAAGAAAGGAAACTAAAATTTGACTTTCGAATAAACTGCCTCGTGTCCTCAATAGCTAAAAGATGAAGTGTCTGCCTTGAAGTGGCTAACAAGCGAATACCTAATTCATCATCAACTGATTACTTACACAGTCCAGATGCGCATTAATCAAAGAGCTATTTTATTCTTTCGATTTCATGTATGATCACAGGGTGCCATTATTTTATATTAAACTTATAATGCGAATAAATATTTGGTTCGCTAAACGCATACAATTTATAACTGATTTCATCAATAACGATCGTTTTTCTTTCATTTCTCCCTTTTTGGTTTGGCAACGGTATGAGCAAACTGTCAGGTAGTCTTTACGTAGCAACGTAAAGTCTGTTAAAGTTACAAATGATTATTAATGACTTCATAATATTTAATGTTTTAATTTTTAATTTTTGAGTTATCTTAAAAAGTCCTCCTATCCGTCTGTTTGCATTATTACAAATTAATAATAATTGCTTGTGCGTCTTAATGAAGGAATTAAAAACAGATATACAGAATAACTACAAGTCGTAGGAGATATTCTCAGTTTTGTTGTTTTGTATTTGCGTTTTTTTTTTTTTCTGCTGTTCTGGTTTGCTCTTTTTTTATGGATATATCTAATCAAAGAATTGCTAAATATTTAACTTACTAACGAAAAACAATATATATATTTATATATAATAATCCAAAAAATAAGTTCTGAAAATATTTCATCAAACAACTAAAGTCGCATCGGCAATACTCTACATCTACCCTGTATATGCATTAATATGTTACAGAGAATAATTTCTCTCGTTGCTACAAGGTGAGTTAATTAATCATAATTTTGCATTTGTTGCAATTTTTAAGATGTGACAACAACATCAATGACTATTACATTTTTCTTTTGCATTAAAAACTCGTTTTATGCCCAAGTAAGAAACACAAATCAAATAAAAAAAAAAAGAAAAAATGGTCTCAATATTACAAGTTCAGAGCACGTTTATATTAAAAGTCCATGTGTTTGCATATAGGTATATGCGTGTGTGTACGTTCGCATTATATTATATGTGCGTGCAGTTCAACTTTAATTCCATTCAAGTGGTCAAACAAGCAGACCCACAATCGGCAATGACGACAACAACGACATCATTGTACATCGATCTCTTCCATATAAAAAAAAAAAAAAAACAAATAAATAAAAAATAGCAACAAAAGTAATAATAATAATAATAACAACAACTAAAAAAACAAGAAATCCAACAACAGACAGTAAAGACAGCATTGCGAACGCACTCTTTTCACCAAACCAACAATTACCGAGTATAAAGTGCTCAGACTTAATCTGAATGGACGAGAACAGAAAAGACCCAGCCAGCTGCTGTTGAATGTGAATATGGAAAACATGTTATTGTAGTTTTGTTCTTTTATTTTTTTACGAACATGCTTGTATACAAATTATGGGTTGTGTTTTTTTCCGTTTTCAGTTTTTTTTTTTTTTTTTGGTTTTTCTGTTTTCGTCTTGTTGATCTGTCTCTGACTGTTCTGGCAAAGCCAGTAGCTGTAGTAGTTGACTCAATCAAAGCAATTGCTCTGATGATCGTAAATTTATATTATTGACTTCAATTGGCTGGATGATGACTTTTAATGGTTGAAACCAAAAAAAAAAAAAAAAAAAATCCTGTCCTTCTTTTTCTTCTTCTCTTTCCCTTTCATTTTTTTTTGATTGTTTTTTCCTTTTTTGTGAATAAAACACAACGAAATTCTATTAAAGAATCATTTAAATTAATTTGAACATGCATTTGTGTATGATAAACAACTGTAAATAAATTGAGTTAGTCTTTTAAATACATTGCGCAGCAAAAGTTATAATACCCTTAGTATAAAATTTTGCATTTCAACATATATATAAATAATTTTTACGCGATTTACTTTCGATTAATTACTATGATATTTAAAGATTCTTCAAACTCTTTATCTTGTAGCGATAACTTAATAAAGAGATTTTTATATTTAAAAATATTCATAAAGAGAGAGAAGTTACCCAAAAGGACGCGCAAAGTTATAGTTCTAACGGACAGAGTTCAATTTATTAAAAAGAGTTTTTATTAAACATATGTAAATCACTGGTTATTAAAACCATCGCATAATGTATTTCGCTTTCGACTTCGGCTCACAAAAATTTATTGCGGAAGATTTCTGTCATACCACAGGTCCATCGAGATCAAGTGTTTCTCGTTTTCGAAAAGGACTCATCAAAGCCCTTCCTTGACTCTGAACACATGCATGCATCTCATCTCATTCGCCAAGCTATCAATTGGTATAACTGGATGAAATAACGCGACTTGTGTGCGTGTGTACGAATTAAGGTGTGTTTACGTTTATGCTTGTGTTTGTGTATGCGTATGATTAACCTAGTTATCCTGTAATATTTGAAAAATGTACGTTTTGCATAAGCTTTCTTTATAATTTCATTTTGAGAAGTCAACTCTACACCTGCACGCAATGTATGGGAGTGTGCTTACATACGTACGTAGGTATGTATTTAAGTGTATGTATTTGCTGACTCCATATTTACATAGCACTCACGTAGAGAAGTAAACAACAAAAGAAAGTTAGCTTTTTTACTTGGCTTAAAGTAGGTAATGTAACAAAATGCTACGTATGCCAATTATTGCAACGACAGAAAACATTCAAACAAATACATGCACGCATACGGACACTTAAACACATACAATGAACAAACATTTCATTTAGTTTTCCAAAAACCTTGTGGCATTATGAAAAAGCAAACTATAAGAGCAAGAACGAGAATGAAAAAGCATTTCATTGCCCAACCACCTGAATGTATACAACACATGTACAAGTATTTGTACTTCTAAGTTGTACAAGTATTTGTACTTCTAAGTTTGTTGTTATTGTTGCTTTAGTAGTAGTAGAAAATCAAGTATATAAGATAATATATACATATAATATATGTATATATATATATATATATATATATATAATATATACATCTATATTAGTATGTACATATATACATATACATACATGTATACATACATATATGTATATATATGTACATATATATTATATGTATATATAGTATACATATGTATGTATAGTTTCGTGTCTGTGTGTGCCTGTATGTACGTGAGTTGTTTTGTATGCGAGTATGTTTGCCAGTTAGTGAAATGCGCCTAAAATGCAGCTGTGTTAGCACATACATAAACTTTGCTAGAATGCAATAATGAAATACAAAACGAGAAAACAGAACCTAGTCAAGTGCCAGCAATAACAACAACAACAGCAATAAGAACAACAACACGGAAAGAATAACAGCCACGACAATGCAACATTTGGCCTTTAAAATGCATACGACCAGATATATACGCACACTTACAAACATTTCCAAGCAAACATATATGTGTTGCATACATATATATTGAAGCAAACATAAACAATCCAGTAACGCCAACGAACATTTTTAGGTGTGCATTTAGACCCTGCAACAGCAACCACTTTTAATAAATTGTGAATACTTTGTTTCAATATAACATACGGGTTCAAGTGGTTTATGGGGTGGCGGCGGTAGTTTATGTGTCAAATTAAGCTACTCAAACTTTACCAAAAATACAGAAACAACAAAAAATTAGTGCTGCGGTCCTCGTTTTAATCTTTTTAGTGGTGCACATAAAAATACAACAGCAACAAATAGAAATAAATAAACAAGGTAACTTCTAACAGAAAGAAGCATATGTTTAACCACATTCATAAAAAAAAACGCACACACACGGGCAAGCACATCATGTACAGATAAGTCTTCGTACAGATATTATCGCATTACGTTATATATACTTAATATTACGTTTTATGTACATATATATACATACATATATAACAGCGCGAGATTTATTTGGATTTTAATTTAAATTACGTTTTAAATGCTGTTGCTTTTTCTACTTGTATTGCTGTTGCCTAACTTAGAAAAGCAAAGTACCCAACTACATATGTAAGCTTGAATAGATGCACACTTGCGCTTATACCTAAATGTTTGCAATTAAGGTGTTTTATAAATAGAATTAAACAAAAAAAGAAAAAAAAATGAATTCACAACATACACAGAGAATTAAATAAACTTTTAAACAGGTGTTGTTTTCATAAAGAACATAAAGTGCTCACAGAATGCAGCAGATCTACAAAAGAACAAACAGCATTTTACACATTTATTCATACACACCTGCATGTAGATCTATGTAAATATATATTTTCATATATATATATATATGTATATATATACATATATATATTTATGTATGTATTATGTTTATGTATATGTATATATGTATATATGTGTATATATGAATATACATATATATACATATATATGTGTATATATGTAAATACATGAATGCGTTTATGAGCAACGTCAAACTAAAATAGTCGTATGTAAAAATATTTACAATTAATGTGGGTGGAGGAGGTGCTGTTAGGTCTTTATCGTTGTTTTCAAAAGCCAAACTGAAACATTACTTAATTGAGTTTTAAATTGAATTTTTTCGCAGGAAAACGTAAGCGTCTATGACACTTTACTATTTTAACCAATATTTCAGGTTGTTGAACTCAAACAGAATTTGAGCAAAAAGTGTTTTACATATATATCGTGTATTAACTTAATTTTGTTGTCTTAAATAGATAATTCGTAATATTGTAAACAAAAAACAATTCGTTTTAAGACGGTGTTCAAATATTGAAGAAAGCCCAAGAAGTTTGTAGAAATACTTTTTAGCTTCTCGTCTCGCAAACAATTTTGCGCCTACGTTTTGCAAGCATATGCATTTTGTTGTTGGCATTGAGGTTTACGTATCACAACCACAAAATCTGCGAATTAAATTGTTCATAGCTTAATTACAATAAGTCTTGTTGAAAGTGATCTGAATTTAAATACTATGATGTGAGTCGAGGGGTTCTGCTAATCTCAACGGGTAAAGATATAGGGAGAGAGAAAATATGCTCTACTTTAATCAATAAAAAATTCAAGTGTTGTTATTTTTTAACCGTTCGACTTGAACGTGATATCATCGAAGCTTCGAGCCCTTTATGTTGAATGTTAGTTTTCTCATTTTCTTCCTCAAATTCATGCATTGATTGAATTAAAATCTTTTTGATTCAAAAATTCTTAAGGCGCCGTCGCGGTCGCTCATAAAAATACTAAATGTTTTGATGTTACATTGTGAGGATCAAAAACCATTTCCATTTTCCAGGTATCAAAAGCTCATAAATAGTAATTTAAGGATCTTTCCAATATTTATTAATTTTCTATTGCAATTATGAAATTTTAAATTCTCCCGCAGATACTAAGCCATAATTTGGAATTGTCTCGCCATTGGATCTTATATAGTCCTGACAAATTCCAAATGAAATTTGGCTATTAAACGCGGCAAAGATGATAACAAACATTTTTTTTTATTTTTTCGAGTTCATGTAATAACAACACTTTGCCTATCTTCAGCCATCCTATAAAAAAATGTGTCGACAATCGAAGCCAGTATGTTTTGGAAACAATTTGACTACTTTTGAATTCTTTATAAGACTATCTTCCTTTTAAAGACAATCAAATTTTTGTAGCATTCGTTTAAACGCCTGAGTGGCCCATGAAGATCTCGGCCAACAACTTAGTGGTCGTAGGGTCAAGCCTCAAGTCAAGTGCAGCAGAGTTTTCAATTAAGCCAACAGCCTCAGCTATGCTAATGCTTTGAGACTTTTAGTCTTCGAGCCTATTTCTCTGGCTAAATTAATCATAGTAATTGAAATAATAGCGTTTACAGGTAAATGGTATACTAATTTTGCCAATTCCTTTGTAATAAGTCCAAGCAATAAATACCAGAGAGCTTACAGAGTGGTTTTGGATGAACGTGAAGTTTTAAGAAAAATAAATTGAAGATAAAAGTAAAATTTTTGCGATTCTCTGACAAATATAAAAAGCAAAAGTGAAATTTTCAAGATATCAGTTTATATGAAAGTTACCCCCAATAAATGGATATGTTGATAAAAGAAGAAGGCATGAGGTATTTGATTTAAAGTATTGTCCATCACTAGCAAAAAAAAATTGGTTTTACACAAAAGGGTAGGTTCTTTGATTACCGTTCTAAGAATGGAAGCTTTGCTCAAACAAATCATTGGACACGGTATTGATAGAAACCGGTGTTCAGCAGAAAAAGTACTACGCGATGAAGATAGCCAGAAATTCCGGTTCAGCTCAACTGACTTTCTCTGAACGAATTTTAGCATTCGGATCTAGAAATCGTGATATCATATGTATTCTGGCATATTTCCCTCGCTGCTCAGCCCAGTGACATAATTATTATAATTGCTGATAGCATTTAAGCTAAGGAAGTTTTGGTTTAGTTGGAACTACTCATAAACCTTCTGTGAATTTAATGCGGTCGCCATGGATGTTCAGTTTTAGATAAAATGTTAATGATTCGCTTTGGATATCGTAACACATTCATTGTTCACATCCCTTACAATTCGACAATACTGTGCCTCGAACTAAGCGGAAAGAAGCACGTTCCCTCAAATCGGCTGCGTTTGACGCGGAAATTGACCTCTTGAAAGCTTCAGAGGACTGTGTTGTATACATTTTATTAAGATAAATTGTACCGTTACGTAAAGCGTAAAAACAGTTTCGGCAAGTAGCGAAGGCGATCGCTTCCTCACAACCCATAGTGTTAGTACCGATGTTTCTGGAAAGAGAGCGAGAATTTATTAGTTGATTCATTATCAAAATTGGCTTTTTTTACCGACCCGAAAGGAGTGAAGTACGAGCACAAAAGGTTAAGTAGCGATTCAATGAAGGGTTAAACGAATTGTAATTTAGAGACAATTGCAGCAAACATAAACTTCATGTAATCTGTTTATATTGACACGGGTAATATGCTCTGCTATGAGTAACATATTTTATTTTTATTTGTTTAGTTATTTCTTTTTTATTCCATATGTATATTTGAATTTTAATGACAGAAGCCTACTACGATATAACGTAAAGTAACTGTCATATGTCATGTCACGTTAAGACCTTAATTCAAATTCTTTCCACTTGCATTAATACCATCATTGCACGGTACAAAAACGATTACATCGTTTTTAATTGCTGATGATGTCAAATATTAAAGTTCTAACTCTTTCTACACTGATATTAAGGTTTGATGGCTGGCATTGTTTAAAATCAAAACAGAACAAGTAAGAAAATTATATTCAGGCCGAATCTTTTGTACCCTTCACTGACTACAAAAAAAAAGGAAAGGAACTGAGTTTTCATATTTTACACTATTGGGTCGGCGCGGATGTTCTTTTTTATTTTCAAAATTTAGGTGAAGGTTTATATAGTGGACGTACTGTTCTTTATGAGTAAAAAGAAAAAATGCGAAAGGAAAAGGATTCACAGCTGTTGTGGCATACGCTCTCGGGTGTTGTGGGCGTTTTGGTCATTTTCAAATACTTTTACAAATTTTTTGGCGATTTCTTCATTTTTGCGAACGGGAGAATGCTTACAATAGTTGGACAGATGAACAAACAGGCATACTTAGATGCATTACGAATTTGAAACTGACCAAGAATTTATGTACTTTATGGAGTTTTGGAGCTTGTGTCTATGCCTTATAAGTATTGTAAAAAAAAAAAAATTTGAAAAAAAAATTGGAAAAAAAAATTTAATTTTGATACACTGTAATATTGGGTAGGTGTAATCAGTTTTTCCCCTTTTTTACAGGTATTACATGATCGCCCATAACATATATGTTCAAATTTTTGTAGATATGTCTGCTGTAGTTTATGAATAATGAGCAAAAATCCAATTTTTTGTTACTTTTGAAAAACAAATGTGTTCTCAGTTAACATGGTACGGTAAGCGTATCCTTTGAACGATATGACGTATTCTCAATACCAGTCTGCGTGCAAGAACTTCCAATTTTCTTGGCAAATTTCAAGTCGATAGCTTCATGTTTACGGCCAGGACAACGTTTACATTACACAGACGGACAGATGGCAAGACGAGCAAATCGACTTCCTAAAATCGATTCAGAATTTTAGACTGATCAAGAAGGAGAAGAAGAAGAAGAAGTATATACTTTGTAGGGTCTCTGACATTGCATTGCATTGGTTTATGTCACACCTAAGCTTAAATTATGTTATCCTATGTGCGATCCTTCTTTAAACTTAAATAGAAAATTGAAAAAGTTTCGTACAATACGGTTTCACGGGTTCAGCACGGTACGAAGTAACCACGTTAGCATGCTTGAGAGAGAAACATTTGAGATCTAGAGAAAGCTTTTAATCCTTCATCGTCGTTCGAAAATGCTTTTCATGTTTTGATCAAGTATACATATATGCACATGTTTCTACGCTTCATTTTTGATGGGTGAGGCATAATTATTTTTATATTTTTTGAAGAACATTGTAAACGATAGATGTTTAAAACTTTCGTCTTATGTGAAACGAAATTTTTAATTTTTGTTTGCTCTTTTTTGTGTTTTGACGTAACAGACAGAGGGAGAGAGAACAAGAAATATACTGAAAAATAAAGTTACCCTAAATAATTCCGTTAAAATATAAGAAACGATAAACAAAATGAAATTTTCATTAGATATGTAAATCTTTTTAGACAATTCATTTATTTATTTGTTTGTTTGTTCGTTCACTCATTCGCTCGCTTACTTTTTTTCCGTAAGTCTCGCTAAGTCTGATACCGTCGAGAGGTTTAAGCATTTACATTAATTTTCCAAATGGAATTTTTCGAAAAATTAATGAAATTGATTTTTCTTATTCTACGCGCAAAGAAATAATGAATTTTAAATTTTTCGTGTAAGCTTACGAGCGTACTTGCAAAATGTACAGTAAGGGTTGCGATACGTCAAAAGGGTGACGCGCGAATGAAGGGTTTATAATCTTATTTTGGTTTTAAGGAAAAAACAAAAATAAACAAAAAAAGCAATAACAGAAAGTGTCGCTAAGCTGCTTATTTGTTTTCAAACAATTATATGTTTCAATTGTTTGTTTAGATTTTTTCCGGCACACCGCTCTTGCCAAAATACGCTCGTGTTGTGAAACGCTGTCACGTTACGAAATTTATTAATATTTTTCTCTTTTTTTGTGCTGTGTACAGTATATATTTTAATGTTCGTGTAATTGCTTTTGTCCGATAGTGTTTATGCATATAAAAATGTCATTTGTTGGGCAACGAATGATTATAAGCAAAAAAGTCATTCACTGTTTATCACTCTTTGCAGGGCGTGGATAAATGACAGAGCAGGGGGCAGGTGCTACTTGACTTCCGCTGCTAAACTTTAAACAACAACGGAAATAAAGGAAATTCTAATACTTTGCAAAAGTATATATGTGCAAACATACACACATAGACATGTTAATATGTGCATGAGTTAATGTGTAGTTCGAATATAAAAGCGAGCGTCAGCAAACAATGCAAAACTATTTACGTTGTGTTCTCTGTTCCCTAAGCTCGTCATAATCATAATAATAATAATAATAATAATAATAATAATAATAATAATAGGTTGCATTACTGCAACTGTGCTGGTTGTCAAGAGTCTTAAAAGTATTCTCTCATCGTTGTTTTTCACCTTTTCTCCTTCATTTTTTCCTAATGTTTCTGATTCAAATAAAAGGGACGCTTGTGCGATTTTTTCATATATGCAGCGATTTTTACTCGGTTTCTCTCGAGTGGGTTGTATTGTAATTATTTTCTGTTTCTGGTTTTTTCTTTCTTTTTTTGGTTTAATTATTTTAACAAATAAAATTGAGATACAGGATATTTTTGTATATGCTATTGTTGTTATTTTTTTGCTTATTTACTTAGTTTTTGTCTTCTTTTTTTTTGTTTGTTTTGTATGATGGCATTTTTGGTATACATTTTTGAATATTTTAGTTTTCATATCCACCAACAGAGACGATCAAACTAAATTGCTCATAATGTTTGTCGTCTCTTGGCGCTTCGTTATTGAATTAATTTCTCATTTATTCTGCGTTATTTATATTAAAAAAAAAAGAAAAGAAATTAAGTCAAATTGAACTTGAGACAAGAGAAGTTTTTGTATACAAATTTCATTTTAAGGTCTGAATAACTTTTTCTAACGACATCGATTATTTACGCTTTTTGGCTCTTGCGAAACAATTGAAGAAAATCCGCTTAATTATGTTAACATATCTCTCATTAGCTTAGCAAAGTTTTTCTTTCGAGTTTTAAAGACAGCAGCAATTAAAACTCGGATTTTAATATAAATCCCATATAATGCACTTTGCTTTTGGCACGTAATGAATTCCTACGCATCATCTTACAGTGCAACTTTATGATACAGTTAGTAACAATGAGTTAAGTGGAAGGAAAACCAAAAAAAAAATGAGATTTAAGAGTATCTTCTGTATGGACATAGGGTATTAATTGATCAAACATGCTCAACTTGTGCATTTTAATTTCTTCTTTCCTTAAATAGGAATGCAGTAACAAAAAAAAAAAATATATATGTATATATATATACGTATATATATATATACATATATATATATGCATATGCATATGCATATGTATATATACATTAGTATATATATATATATATATAAATATGAAAATTGAAGTTGAAAAGAAAATAAAGAGAATAAAAATAAAGCGAACCATCTGAACATAAAGAATAGCAAATATTGTACATATCGTTTAAATTCAAGGCACGTACCGCAGTGAATAAAATACACATATCCCACAAACTGCATATATAATCGTATATACATACATATATAAATAATAAACCATGCGATAATTTTTTCTACTTATGACTGCTAAACAACAAAACATAAAAAACAAAAATATATAAAAAAAAATAAAGAAAATATGATTAGAAAAGTAGTCAGCAGTTGGGAGAAAGAGCAGGCAACTACAACAACTAAAAGTAGTAAAGGTACCCATACATGTTGATTTTCATTATATAGATGATATACATACGTACACATATACGTACGCATATACATACGTATCTATTTCATACTTTTATGGCATATTACTTAGCATTTAATCGAGTCAACCAAAGCGAGTGAATGAGTCTCTCCAACACCAAACGCACATACATAGAGCAGAATTGAATAACGTGACTAATGAACGAGTGAGAAAGTGAACGAACTATGTATGCTGTATGTAATGGGTAAAGAACCCCTTTAATATAACTAGCTAGCTAACTAATACATATGTGGCGGTATCCCTTTAAATGACTATAACATTTTCCTCTTCTTACAGAAACATTCAGTTTTCCATTTTTTGTTTTGATGACTATTGAAAATATTGAAAAATGGGAAAAACGGTAGGGAACATCTGTTTAGATTTTTTTTTTCATTACATATAAAACGTACTTGTTAAGTGGATATTAAATAAAAAAAAGATACCTACACCTACATCGACATCGATATTCATTCGTATAAAGATATTCCTCATATTAAATAATTCATTTTTGGCGCTTCAACAGCTTTTATTTATTATTGTGTTTATTACGCTGTTAAGACCGGTGATGATGAGATTGTAGAAATTATCGAAAAACTTTATGATTGCATTCAGAAATTTATGTAAACATTAATCAGCAGCAAAATGTGTTTTGTTTTCCTTTTTTTTTCGAAACTTTGCTCTATCACTTATCCTATGTGTATATGTGTGCGTAAATATGCGCTCCAGTTCTCCGTCTCTTCTTTTATTTACAAATTAAAGCTAATAAAAGATAAATTATAAATTTATAAATGAATAAACATTTTGAATTTATTTATAACGCTTTGATATTATCACATCAAAGCCGCTTCGCACATAACGACAGTAGCAGCGGCAGCAGCAGTAGCGGCTGTTGGAGCTGTGCGAACGGAATGACCTCAACATGCAAAGACTTTTAGCAATAGGCGTGTATGTATAAGCAAGTATAAATATAAAAACTTCTATAGGCGCATACATACACACATTCTCGTAAACGTCTATATGCTTCGAAAATTTAAAGCTCACAGCTGTTTAAATCGTAAAAAAGCAAGAAAAAAAAACATATATTTAACATATTTTTAACGAGCGTGAATTTGTGAACAAATTATATATGCAAGCATATATGTGCCATACGGTTCACACTGCGGCATAAAACTGAACATATATACATTTTTATTAACAATAAATTTCTATTAACGAGTTAAATATTAACAAAAAACCTTTTGATATTTTCTTGTACAAAATCCCTAATTATTTGTTCATTGTTTGTTCATTATTTGTTCGTGTTCATTGCTTTTAGCTGCGGAGGTAGTTCTCCTATACGATAGATTTTCTTTTCAGTAGTACTTTTATATTATAATCTTGTTATGTGCTTGCTTCCCCATTTTGTAAACGATTGATCGCACGTAGTAATAACCTAATAAAGTGGTTGCAATTATTTTAAGTCCTCGGACCTTGTCTCGTCTAAAAAATCGATTTAAATAAACTACTAGAATAATTTCTTTCTTAATCAAACGTTTTGCATTGTTAAAGAGAAGAATCCGAGAGTAGGAGTAATCGTAAGCTTTTCTCTTAAGAAAGTTAAGGAAAGCTATAGAATTTTTAAATAATAGATAGGTTTGTCTTGGACCTTCTGGCTTTTCTCGTACGCTAACCGGAAAGACGAGGAATTGCAATCTAATGTCTCACCTGTTCATTTCTAACTCCTCTACTAGACAAACACGTCCGCAGCCCAGACTGGTTTTGTTCATTAAAAAAACAAAAAAAATCTTCATCGAGACGACCGTTCAACACATATTAGGCTAAAAGCGATTCAAGGACTGTCAGCGATTTTGCCAAGACATGAAAAATTTGAGACAAAATTTTCGATTTATTATTATATAAGCTCGGCTAGAAAACTATAAACTTCCTTGCTTCTTTCTCTACGAGATTTCGCGAAATTGTAAGACTATTTTGCTACTCCATCGCTCACAGATGCGGCAAGAGTGATACTTCTAGCCTATAATGTTCGACAAAACCGAGGAACAAAGAAGAGTACATAATAAACTTGGAAAGGCACTTTTGTGCTCGCGGGATTACTGCACCCGGGTTAAATAAAAATATTGAGTATAACAAAGAACTACCGCGCACTTTTATATTTTAAAAGTATTTTGTTTTTAAACAAATTTTTCAAAGCATTCCATAATACAACTCCTACAGTTTTCATTCAAATTTTTTTTGAATATCTTCAAAATATAATAATCTTTTCTAGAAAACCATTTAAAGATTTTTTCGATAAGCAATTTTCAACGCAACGAAAACCACTACAGCGGTCACTACGTCATAAGTTATATGTATACCCATTTGTTCAATGACAAGTTGCCAATTTTCTGGTAATTTTATTATCTCTTTTTTAGAAAATTTCTGATCTTTTGCACCAAAAAAGTGTTTTATATATGAATTTACATTGTCATCTGAATTGAGAGTTTTGCCTGATAAAGAATATTGCAGAGAACGAAAGAGATCATAATCTGACGCAATGATGTGTTTCAATGTCAGGTCTATAGGGTGAATGTGCAAGTCGAGTTCTAATAACTTTCGGCGGGATATAACTCTTGACTAACTCTTGTTGAAAGATTTCATTGTTCGTAGTATACTTCAGAATCAGATGCTTTGTTATACGACCCATACACTCACAATACACAATTGCTTTATAATCCCACCATACTCAGGCAAAATCGTCTTTCTGTAGATGTCCAGTTTTGATTTTATTGGAGATGGCTCACCGTTTTTTGACCATGACCTATTGTGTTGCTCATTTTTGTACAGAGCCCAGTTTTTATCACCAATTACGATTCTCTTCAGATATGGATCGTTTTGGTTTCCTCGTAACAGCACATTGCGCATATTAATCCGTTGTGATAAATGAATTCCTTTTAAATCATCTGGAATCCAAATATGAGGATTTTTTATAAATCCTATTCACCAACAGTTGTTTTGAATATATTAAGTTTTTCTACAGTCGCACGAATCGTCGTGTGTCGATCACCTTCAATCATAACCTTTAGTTACTCGTCATTAATGTTATTTGGCCTACCAGAACGCTCTTTTCAGTGAAAATTAATTTTTGCAAATCAACTTTGGCAAGTGCGGTCTGCTACAGCACTGGTTCCATACACAGCTTATATTTCTCTATGTGCTTCTGTGGTTCGTTTTTACCGTTTTTCATATAAAAGAGTAAAATGTCTTTTATATGCTCACTTTGAACTTCCGTTTTAAAAATTAGGTCTCACTAATATAAAACAAGCGATCACTTTGAAGGTTTTTTACAAAGTAAAGAGAAGCCTGGTCTACGTAACTATATGTATTTTTACCAATTGCTATGTCGACAGATAAGGCATCATTCGTGTGTGCTTGCTTTTACCATTTCAACAATTTCGTTTCCTAGGAAAGGAGGTTAGTATTTATGCAGATTTAGTTTACCAATTGTGTGATTTGCGTAACAATATCATTTCTTACTTGCATTACCCCATCTATCGAACTAGAATATTGAACAATATTTTTGATGTTATTTTATATTTTTGAATCCACAGATCAAATAGAGGACTTAACTGCATTTATCCATACAGTTGTAATGCCGAAAATAGGACCCATATAGGTTTTACTGCCTCAATGTAAACCTGAAGCGAAGTTTAGCAGCATACATATCTATGCCACGCATGCCTGTTTCTTCGCGCGCTTGACTTTCATTCAAACCAATCATAAAACAATCATAAAGCCTGAAAGGCAATGCCAACCGATGGTACTTAGTTTATACCCAAATATTATAGAATTTTAAAGGGTCTTCCATCCGAACTTAGAAATTTGTTTTTCCCTTTGCTTTGACGTTAGGCAGCCATCTTACTTCTCAAGCATCCTAACTAACGTTTGCTGCAGCCTTATGCTGGAAACATGCCGATATAATGTCTATAAACGTCTGAATGACTTCCTTAGCAAAGCGACCATCGAATTCAACGGAAAAAAATACGGGTATTCTCATCATATTTCTCTTAGGCTGAGGTAAAGAACACCACCTATATGGACACCCATTGTGCTGGATATACTTAATTTTTTTCTTTTCTTTTTTTTTCAACAGTAGAATTTCTTACCTTTTGTCTCATTTCAATTTTCTCAAATTGTGTAACGCGATGATAGTCAGAAATAAGTGCCGAAAGAGCGCAAAGATGCGAAGTGACCGCAGCCTAGTTCATATTTGCTCAATCGGCCAATGGGCCTTCACCGTCTGCGTATGATCAAATCGCAGTGAGTTTTTAATCCGCGAAGATCGACTTGGTTGTCGCGACTCTTTTCTTATTGTCGTAAGACTTTGTCAAGTAGATGCGATTTTTTTTTGTATTATATATTGATTTGTTAACATCTTCTACATATTCATGCATGTTTAAGTCCAATAGGTTTTTTTCCGGAATCTAACTTTTCCGTTTGAATTTTATTCTCATTTACATTGTACTAACTTATTTCAATATTTTAACTCGTCAAAGTGTGCAAGTTTCACGTGCATAAGCGATAATGTAGGATAATGGCAATATGTCGTGCTTTTCATGAAAACGCTAACATTTATTTATATGAACTTCTTCCAGAGAACTTCCATGTTAAAATCCACATATAGAAATATAGTAAGTGAATTATTAGGTTTTTGAAGGGATTGTTGTGGGATTTTTGGCACAGTTATTAAATCTAAATGGCACATTTATTCTTATCCATTTTAGATGCAGTAGTTTTGGGTTATATTACGCTATTTCAGCGCTTTGAAGCAGAGTTGATTTACAAACATTCAATGAAACTTTAGACAGATTTAATCTATCACTATTTGTGGTATGAAGGCTTTACTTTTTGTACCCATCATCGAAGCATCTGAGACTCCACAACGTATCTATATTCTTGACCAGCATCAAATTCTGAATAAGTTCAAGCATGTCCCTCTTCCCGCTTGTCCGACTGTGCAATGTCTGTTGCAAACATTCTCCTGGCCGCAAACACGAAACTATCGACTTCAAATTTTGTAAAGACATTGGAAGTTCTTGCACGCAGGTCACTATTGAAAATGGGTTAAATTAGTCGAAGTACACGCCCACAGTACCACGTAAGTTGAGAGCACCTCTGTGCAAAAAATTGATGTTTTGCTCATTCATTACTCATAAACTATAGCAGATAAATGTAAAAACATTTGAACGTATTCCATTGGCAATGCTATAGTACCTACACAAATAATGGAAAAATTGACCATACCTACTCAGTATTATAATGTATCGAAGTTGAGTTTTCTTTTTTAATACCTTTATAACGCGCAGAAACAAGCTTAAAAACCCCATAAAGTACACAAATTCCTGCCCAGTTTGGAATGCATCCAAACGTGTTTGTCTGTTCGTCTGTCCGTCTGCTCAACTATGTAGTAAATTTTTTGCCGTTAGCGAAAATAAAAAGACGCCTGCAACGCCCCTACGTCTAGCGAAAACTTTTAGTTTGAGTGGCCATACCACTTGATATTACAGCGCATGGAAATTTGCCTCTTTTTTTTTGTTTTGTCTAGGATAACCGTGGTGGATGGATACAAAAAATTCGGTCATGACTGAATGTAATTTTTTTACTTGTTTAGATTTACTTGAAAGTAGGTCAATTTTCTTAACCATTTTAAAGAGCAACATAAGCCAAGTATGTTTCCTTTACCTTTGTCATTCTGCTTTCAAGGTCAAATGAAACGCAGGCGAGACGGTTCAGTTCATTCCATCATTCGTAGATTGATTTTATATATTTTACAGATCATAGACAAATGCATAACATGAACATTTTAAAATGCCTCTGTTAATACCTGACATCTTTCGAATATTCATTTAGCACATCTTTCTTATTAATTTTTATATCTAACAATAATTCTCATCTTTTCATTGACGCGTTGGTAATCAAGAAAAAAAAAAACCATTATACTATTTGTTCATACCTTTGTTTGGTCATGAGTATCTAACGTTCGGCTTTTTTATGTTTATTACATTAATTAAGACAAAAAAATACAAACAATTAAAGTTCGTTGAAGCAGTAAATTACAAAAATCATTTTCATTAAAAAAAACAAACTGAAACTGAAATTGGTTTTCTGCTGCAGTGTTGCAATGATTGACTACGTCGTAGTAAAAAATGTTTCAATTTAATACGGTTTACCAGCCTAGTTGAAGAAACATTTGGCCAACAGCAACTGCAATACAAGCTACAAAGACTGACAAATCAATTACATTTTTTTGTACGTTTTGTTTTGCTCTTTTTGTTTTTACATTTTTTTTACTTTTTTTTTTTTGTTTTAGTTCAATGCAACTGCACTCTACAAATACAGATTGAAATGCTTTTGTTGTATAAAATACATATACATATATATATAAATATATATTTGTATGTCTTACATATAAATAAAATATATTACACAGATCCTTAAGAAAATGCAAACGAGAGAGAGTGAGGATAAACAAAACAAATAAAGAAAACAAGTAAGAAAATTAAATTCGGTCGGTAGCGAATCTTTTATACCCATCGCCGTTTACCCAAAAAAAAAATAAAAAACAAAATTCTCATGCTCTATAATATGAAGTGTGCGCAGTTGACTTCTTCTATTTTCAAAATAAATGCTTTTCTCGTAGAAGCATGTGGGCGTTGTAGGGCTGTTCTTTGAAAAGTTTAGGTCAATTCGAAATTCTTTCTCAAATTTTTAGGCGATATCTTAATTTTCGTTAACGGGAGAATGTTTATCATAAATACTGCAAAGTTGCGCAAACAGACAAATGGACAGGCCGACATGTTTAAGTGCATTCAACATTTGAAACTGGCCAAGAATTTGTATATTTTATGGGGTTTTTGAGGCTCGTTTTTCCGCGTTGTAAATGTATTGCAAATACATTGATACTCTATAATATCGGGTAGACGTGGTCAATTTTTTTCCATTTTTGTGCACAGATACTGCAGCATCGCCCATACAATATGCATTCGAATTTTTATACATTTATTTGCTATAATTTAAGAATAATGACCAAAAAAAATTTTTTTCTTTCCCTTTGAAAAACAGACGTGTTTCCAGTTTACGTAGTTCTGTGGGCGTGTCGTTTGACCGATTTGTCCCATTTTCAATAAAAATCTGCGCGCAAAAACTTCCAATGTTTTCGCCGAGTTTGAGATCGATAGTTTCATTTTTGCGGCCAGGGGAATGTTTGGAACAGATATTACACAGATGGACAGAGGGACGGGCAGACATGCTTAAATCGATTTAGGATTTGATGCTTATCAAGAATATAGATAGTTTACGGTGGCTTTGATGCTTTCTTCTGGGCGTTGCAAGGATTTTGACAAACTGAATATACCCCTCATGCTTCTGTGACGGGTATAAAAACAAACACATAACTTTGAGCGATCACCAGTGGAGAGGAAAATTACGTTCGCCATGTAGTATTTGTTTCGAAATTCTGGCCGACTTTAGATATTTTTTTTGTTTTTGCATTTACCTGACGTAGCTGATAGTTGATTTCATACTTTGTATAGATTGCAATTTACAAGAACTGGTCTTGTGTCTTTTTTTTATTTTTTTTTTTTTTCTATTTTATAGAAAAAGTGCAAGCATGTTATATTCCCTCGGTACTTCTCCTCATTTTAAGCCTAGAGGTTTAAAACTTAAACAGTACTTCTTATTTAAAAACATATAAGAAAATTATATTCTATCGTGACCGAATCTTTTATACCCATCATCTTTTTCCTAAAAAAGGCGAAAAAAGTAAAAGAACTAAAATTTCGTGCTCTATAAGGGGTAGAGGTGACCGATTTTTTCTATTTTCAAAATAAAAGTCTTTGTCGCATAGGCGGGTGAGCGTTGTGGGCGCGTGGGTCGTGTAGGCGTGTCCTTGGAAAACTTGAAGTCACTTCAAAATTCTTTTGCAAATTTGTAGGCGATATCTGCACTTTTGCGGACGACGGAATGTTCACTACAGATACTACACAGTTGCGCAGACGGGTCGATGTACAGATGAACAGAGGACATGCTTAAGGGCGTTTCAAATTTAACACTGGTCAAGTATCTATTTACTTTAAGGGGTTTATGAAGCTTGTTTTTGCGCTTTATAAAGGTTTTGAAAAAACAATTAAATTTTGATACTTTGTAATATCGGGTGGGCGTAATCGACTTTTTCCATTTTTGTGCACAAATGCTACAGCATCGCCCATAGAATATGCGTTCAAATTTTTTTGCTATAGTTATGAGTAATGGACAGAAACCCCATTTTTTGTCCCTTTTAAAAAACAGAGGTATTCTTAGTTTACGTCGCATTGTAAGCGTCTCCTTTGACCGGTTTGGCCCATTTTCAACACCAAACTGTGTACAAAGCTTCCAATGTTTCAACCAAATTTGAAGTCGATAGCCTCATTTTTGCAGCCAGAAGGGACATGCTTAAACTGATTTAGAATTTGATGCTGATCAAGAATACATATATTTTATGGCGTCTCTGATGCTTCCTTCTGGGCGTTGCAACCGTTTTTACAAAATGAATGTACCCCACATTCTTCGGTAATGAGTATGAAAACTAAAGCCAAGAAGACATTGCGAAATGTCGGCCGCGGCTTGAAGCTTGCAAAATTCATTCCTTTATAATGCAAAGCATATTCGCGCAATTCGTTTAGGTGTTCTACGTAAGAAGAAATTCTTCAAAGAATTTATGAAATTATTTCCTATTCGCGATTAAATAATGCAAGCATCCTTGAAATTTAACCACTCTACTACGTACATCTATTACTAAGAGCTAAAAGCTCTCGGTTGACAGATCATCGCAAGTAAGATTATTCGCAATTAGTTTTTATAATCCAACCAATAGTTTTTTATTATCTTTGACAAGTCGCAATTAAATGAAGAGCGCTGTCGCCAGGCCTACACATATAAAAGTTTTACTCCATATGCATAAAACATTGAGAATTTAATATCAGTTTTTAGACCTTCAGGGGCATAATATACATATATATTTACATATATATTTTTAATGCAGAAAAGATTCTCATCATTCTGATGATCGTTTTATAAAAATGACACTTTTTAATTTCGTCTGTCAAGGCACCAAGGAAATGCTTAATATCGCCCTTTCCCTCTCGCTCCCCCTACTCACTCGTTTAACCCACATACCTTCATAATGATCATAAACATCATGTTTTAATAAACGATATGATGCTTACTTTCCAGAGTTTATATAAAGTAATTTTCATTTTGACATTATACGTATAAATGTTATATCGTTTATCTGCTACGCTGTTGCTTTTATTGTGCTATTCTAAAGCATAAATTTATTACATGTAAGCTAGTCACGTATCGTAGACTTTTTGTCAGTTGTCTTGTCGCGTCTGCATGCATAACGATAAAGTTCTTAATTCCCTTGTTTTCGGAATGGTCAACCTTTCAATAGGAAATGTCAATCTTTGTTTGTTAGACAGCTATTCTCTAAATAAATAAATTGATCTACAGTCTGGCAACTCTGCACGCGCATTGTGGCCGTATTCTTCCACGTTATGTGAAGGAATTTTGCAATTGCTTTTTTTTATCTTATTGCTTCGTAATAAATTTTATAATTAATTATAAAACTATAAAAGTGTATAAATTAATTGAATTATATTGATCCTTTTGTCGTTTTCGTTTTTGCGATAAGCACTTAGTGCTCTCCGTAATGTGTCTCTTTCTTGTTTTTTTTTTGTGGGTTTACAGTTTTTTCTCTTGGCTTGCTCTTGCGCACTATTTATACAGTGTGTCTTTAATAGTGTGAAGTTTATGTCTAATTTGGGAGATCAATTTTGTGTGCTAGACATATTTCTTTGTTTCTTTGTTTTTTTCACAATATCATTCTCTCTTCACTTCAGTCTCTTGTCACTTACTTTTGACTCTGGGGTGGATTTTAGATCATGTGGAACAAAACCGGGCCCTGGATCTAAAGGATTCATTACTTGTTGGCTTTGCGAGCGTTTTTGCCATGCAAAGTGTGTAAGTATCAATGGCCGTGTTGCAGATGCAGTCCTAGGTTCTTTTAAAGGTTTACGATGGTTATGTCCCGACTGTAGAAAGCGGGATATTTATAAACTGTTCTCGGAGACAAGGAATGGGTTTTCTAAATTAAGCAAAAATCTTGTTACTTTGTGTGGAAAGTTTGAAAAAATCAAGTCAATGTTCAATGAGTGTCGTTATTTAGAGCACTCATCTTCTACCCCGCCCGTATAAGACCAAGCATGTAGTACTTTACCTCCGCCTTCGGCTAAATCTGATTCGTCGACTCATGTAAGTGATCCATCCTTGCCTACAAAGTACGTTAGCGTTTTCACTATCATTGAGTCGGCCGCTAATAAAAAATTTTCAAATAAGTTGGGAAAATCCCCTCGTTTTAGCTGCGCTGAACTGGCAAAAGCATCTCGTCAAAGTGGTGCCAGTCAGCCTACACTGTGTATATCTCCAAAAATATTATTAAAAATTGCAGGTGCGTGTAGCCTTCTGGCTGTTCGGGGGTGCCTCCTGGTCACCGTGATGGGAAAGTCGTACAAGCTGCACGTGCAAGTATGCTCACTCCCTCTATATTCTCACCAACTCAAAATTCTCTACCTGCGAATCCTATTGCTCCTAGTAGGGTTAACGTCTGCTTGGTGGCAGTACCTCCCAGAAAGGTAATATTCATGTCAAGACTGGCGTCTGACAGCCATGAGGTGAACATAAAACGTTATCTAGCTTCAAAAGTCCCATCCGTCAATTTAAATCGTCTAAGCATTTTCAAATTGGCTCCAACCTAGAGCTAAAGGGAATTTTTGAGAAACAAACCATGAAGGCTAGTTCGACCCTTAATTAAGGAATTCATTCCTCGGAATCGACTCCGTAATACTAATTTGGCAGCTCTTCTGCACTAAAAAAAACTAAATGTTTCTTCAGACCCAGCACTTTCATTTACCAAAATATTAGTAGCCAAAACTCCAAAATTCGCTCTACTTTTTTAAATTCAGTGAGCACGGAGTTTTCCTGGTTGGCCTCCGCTAAAACTTGGTTAAAGTCTGATTTACATTCGTCGGAACTTTTTCACAATTCTTTCCAGGTTTTCAGAAAGGATCGATTGGATCACACTGGTGGTGGTGTTTTAATTGCCATATCTGTTCTATTCAAATCCAAACCTGCTGGTATAGTTACAGCCCTGCGGCACTTCAGTTTGCCACAAATCCCTTGGTGTTATAGTGATAATTCTGGCTGTATGGTCCGCACTTCAACATCTAATAGAGCTATTGCGTTTTTCAATAATTTATGTCATCATAATTTACTTCAACACAATCATACTCCTAATTGTAATGGCAGACTGCTAGAGTTTTGCTTTGCCAATTTCCCGAAGTTAGTTGTAAATCGCTGTCCACCTTTTAGTTTAACTGACGATCCGTATCACTTAGCAATTAGTATTTCCTTTTACTACAGGCATAATGGTCCCTTGAACTACTGTAACGTGCCAAATCCAACTTTCTCCAATAAATATTACGATTTTAATAAAACTCATATTTTACTGCTTAAATCTCATCATTCACACATTGCTTGATTTCTCTGCTGGAAATATTGAAAGCTTACTGCCTTCGTTCTACAATGTATTAAATCTAGCTATTTCTGCTAGATTTAATCGTTCGTATCGTTCGTATCAAGCCGCCTCGCCCTCGAAACAGGTGCCCGACATGATGCAACAAGAGAATAAAATATTATAAAAATAGTAAACACAAAGTTTCCAAAGAAATTATGAAAAGTGCTTCTGCTTACGACTAATTCGTCTATTCTGCTGCAAGGCATAGATTTAATTACAATTTTATTGCAGATACCTTCAGTTGATAAACTTCTGACGGCTTGTTAATCCTAAATATCTTTTTAAATTTGTGAACTCCAAAAGAAAAATCTCCATATATACTTTCCATGTTTCTTTCAATGGCTCTGAGTCATCTGATGATATTGAAACCTCAAATTTCGTTGCTAAATACTTCAGACTAAATTTTTCAACTGCTGATTCCAATTTAACCGTTAACTATCCCTATCCGATATCGAACTCGATTTCGGTTCCTAACTTGGTCATTTGAGAAAACGAGGTTTCACATGGTTTGAGGTCGCTCAAATATGCTTGTACGCCTGGGCTTGATGGGATTCCATCATGTATACTCAAATCATGCTTTGATGAGGTATGTGGTGTTATTTCAATGATTTTTAATCAGTTCAGAAAGAATAGTTTCCTTATTCCAATTCACAAATGTGGAAATAGGGACCACCTTGAGAACTAAAGAGGCATCACCAAGTTGAATGTCTTACCTAAATTTCTTAGCGAATTGTCACTCAGCATTTTTATTTTTCTGTCAAATCTTATATTTTTCAATTCCAGCATGACTTTCGAAAAGAAAGATCTATTGTCATGAATCTCTTAGAGTTTATTTAACACGTTTTCAAGGCTTTTTCAAGTGGCTCTCGCACGAATGTCGTATTTATTGATTTTAGTAAAGCGTTTGATTTAGTTAACCACAACTTATTGATCCTCAAATTCCTTAAATTCAATCTGACTTCCCTTTCTACTTAGTGAAATAGATAAGCTCTTATCTGCATAACAGATCATTCAGAGTTTTGTTTAACTTCATCACCTCGGATAAATTTCCCGTGACGTCTGTCGTTCCTCAAGGCAAACACTTGGGATCCTTTTTATTTAATTTATACATCAATGATCTCCCCTCGGTGATTAAATCCAGCCAGATCGTAATGTATATTGACGATGTTGCTCTTGCTGTTGCGACGGTGCTCTTGCTTCTCTTTGGAATCGCAATGGTATCAGCTTCAAATTGACTTAAATAATTTGGTTACATCGTGCTCGTTAAATTTTATAAAATTAAATCTAAAGAAATGCAAGAAGCTTTCTTTCTCAAGAAGAAAGTCATTCAGTAGTAAGTATGTCATTGATTCACACAAGTTGGAAAACGTTGATTCGTTCATCGACTTAGGGGTTCTATTAGATCAAAGATTGGACTTTAATTTGCCCATTGAGCTCTCGTTAAGTAAAGCTAAGTCCGCCCCTGGTTTCATTAAGAGGTGGTCGAAATTGCTTAAGGATTCTTACATTACAAAAAGGCTATACATACGCTTAGTTAGACCAATACTTGAGTATGCCACTGTTGTGTAATCTCCTTCCTATGGGAATTATATAAATTCAATTGAATCTGTTCAAAAGCAGTTCTTGCTGTCTGCCATTAGGAATTTGGGTTGCAGCTCACTTGTCTCTTCGCCTCATTATGAAAATAGGTTGCTTTTGTTAGCCTTACCGCCATTTGAGAAACCTAGATTTATTCTTGGTGTTTCCTTTTCAATTAAATTAATTAATGGTAATT
The DNA here is from genome assembly GCA_000688735.1 of Glossina austeni. Taxonomy (NCBI): domain Eukaryota; kingdom Metazoa; phylum Arthropoda; class Insecta; order Diptera; family Glossinidae; genus Glossina; species Glossina austeni. The sequence goes on from KK502787.1 coordinate 60,346, forward strand.
TCGATTCGTCCCTAACTATCCTTTCTTCTATAAGCACTTTATTTTCATTAAGCTGAGTCAATGCAAATATAATTATGAGCTGTTTAATCCGTTTAGAGTTTCTCGCAGAAACCTAAGGGATGTCTATTACTTAAACTCTATATCGGATTTTTTAAAGTCTAACATAACAACTTTGATTACTACACACGATTTGCCTATGTCGTATTTAAATTTACTTTTAATCTTAACATCTCATTATTCGAAAATTAATTGGTGTTGTTTACTGTATCGGTTACCAAGCTTTTGCATGTTTGCGATGGCTTAGGGGTTCACTTGCAATTTGGTTCTGTACTGGTTGTGGATGCGCCTCTGTGCAAGTTGTGTACATACTTTTTTTCTTTTTTTTTTACTCCTTTATTTATTTGTACATGAATTATTATTTAATTATAAATTAATTTTTTCTTCACTTTTCCTTATATATTTTATACTAGTTTTTAATATAAATTAGTATAAGATTTACTTCTAAGAGTCAATTGAGTTCGATTGTTAATTTATTTTAGTTTAGTTTCATGTATAAGTAAATAAAGAAGTAAATACTCGTTTTTATTGTTGTATAAAGAAATTCATTGCTATAAACATTTCCCCCGTAACGGAATTTTCTCTCTGTCTCACTATCTTAAACTATCTATGGATATTCGAAATTAAACAGAAACAGCGTCTATGTTATGTTAAAACTTTAACAGCGTATGTACGTGTGTGTATGTGTGTGTGTTATGTGAGCGTACTATGGTTGCCGTTGTATATGCTATTTCAAGTTAATCTGCCAAGTCACGTTCGAACGTTGTAGGTAACTAAAGACGTTTTTTTTTCTTTTTCTTCCTTTTTTTAAAGATTACCGTCAATAACTAATAAACTTTCACAATACAAAACAATAATAAGTCAAGCGGAGATAGGCCATTAATGAAAATAATCAAAAATAAAAATATAAAATATAAAATGAAAAGTAAAGAAAACTGTGTCTTACAAAAAAATTTTATATACGTATACGAATACTTTTTGCTATAGGTTGGCCTATAATTAATAAAAATTAATTTGAAACCAACATTAGTTCGTTTAAGCGCAAACGTTTATACAACGAATCTTTTGTTGTTGCGTCTGTAACTCATTTCGAAACAGTCTCAGAATGGACTCAGTGTGGAAAATATTGGAAAAGCGTGTATCATCTTTATCACCGCCTGTGTCTCTGTTGAACTTTTCATCGCTAACGAATTATATACTCGATATTATGTCTTTTGAAAATAATTTAAAATCGTTGCTTAGCCTTTTTTAACAACAATTAATTAGAATAAAAACCCATATCCGCATACGCAACGAAAGGACCATATGTGAATATCGTACGTCCTACCTAAGGAATATGCCTGGGGTGTATGATCCCTTTACCTTCTTGTCGTTATAGCCACGTTAATTCAATTGAATCGTTGCAGAAGCACTTAGAGTTTTTGGCATTAAGATCCATTTCATTGAGATGCACTTACCCCTTTTCCAGTGTATAAAATAGTTTACTACTTATAACTTTACTTTAGTCTTGGAAATTGACTTCTGATGTCATTAACTCGTCGGGTTTCCTAAATTAAATCAACGTTCCCATTACAGGTAATAAAGGGTTTTTATCTTTGTAACAATAACCCCTACGCAAGTCCAACTGCGAACTTTTTAACCAATTTAAGAATGTTTATAAACTAATCTCTTTATCCCCGAATCCCGAAGATTATATTAAAACTTATCTATTTAATACACTGAAATTTGTAGTATTTATTATCGAGCTACGATCCGTTCTATCGATTATATTACTTAATGGTGCTGTATTTGTGCTAAGCTTTGGCATTTTTGCAATGACTAAGTGTTCATGTGGTGCTTTCTTTGTTGATGCATATCAGCTATTGCCTTATAATTTATTTGTAATTGGATCAAGATTCTGCTAATGTGCTAATGTGAGATAGAGCAAATGGTTGAGGTAAAAGTTTTAGTATAGTTTGTGGTCGATCGTCGCCATTTTCGTACCGGACATACAGCTGCTTCTGACAAATATTTTAATTTCAGGCTTTCCCAGATATCTTTGCACATTCTTAAAGGTTCGATGAATGTTTGTACTAAATTTCAGGCGCTTTCACAAAGGTTAAGGATCAAAACGACCCACATAACGGTAGAAATGTGTATATGTTACTGTTAGAGAAAAACTGGTTATGGATTATTGAAAAAGTAATTATAAATTATACGAATTTTGCATGCTTTAAAATCATATATTTTTTTAAGCTCAAAAGTAAAAATCAATATATTAACCCAAGCGGTAGTTCCACTGTTAGAATACCTTCTATTGTAATTTTGACACGATTAAGCCATTAATCTTAAGCATTGTCTAATTCAGCTAAGTTTACACTGTAGCTAAATTTTGTATATGCGAATTTATAAATAAATAAATAATTATTTGCATGCATTCTCTGTGATTCTAACTAAGTGCATTAAGCATATTATTCCCAACTTAAGCGGAAATTATTGTTTACTCACAATTTATATATTTCTAATTTTTTGCTTTTAATAAAAATAAAAAAATTTAGTACACACTGAAAGTATACTACGTTACAGAAGTTTGGATTGCAACGAGCTATGTAAGCGTTTTGACAGCGTACTGCGTATGAATGATTAGTAATGAATTGAAGATAACAATAAGAGCCAAAAGATGTTATGATTTAGCTAAACTACTCGGAAGAGTAATTATGAGAATATATTATGAGAGAAAGTTTATTACACAAACAGTTCAATTAGCTTATGTTTGATTGAAATATTTTAATTTCTACGGCGAATATAAAATTGCAGCCATTATTCCATCCATTACTTAGCATAAATGCCGTTCATCCCACCTATCAAAAAAAAAACCTAAAATTTTACTTAATCATTTCTTGAACGTGTGTTCAGTGCAAAAATTCTACCAACTGAGTTACTAACGATTCCAATTTGCTTTCAATTCACTTCAACGCAAATTAGCAAGTTCTACATTCAACAACAAATAAATTGGAAATAAGTTGAAATTAAGATGTACTTGTAATATATGGATTCCATGCGCAAGTGGATTTGACGAACATTTAATTAGCATATTTTCCAAAATATCTTCACAGGATCGAAAGTGCAAGAGAAAAATATGAAAAAATTAGGGTTTTTTCGAGAATGCTTCAGTTTGTTTTTATGGTTGGCGTGTATGTCGACATATCGCCATCATATTTTTGACATTGGATTCTTAGTCGATCAGGGAGTACTTTTGCCAAATTTCAGCTCTCCATTTTATTTTTACGACTGTGTTATATCGACCAAAATAGATGCTTGAAATGATTCCCTTTGGTAGAAATATATTATATATGTCATCGACATCTCGAAAACTTGACCTGTTAGAAAAAAATTCATTGATTGATATTTGAAGATCTTTTCGTATGAGTGAAAGTCAACAAACAAATTATACCTGTGGTATAACCATTTTTTTGAAGATCGAGAATCTCGTATTCGGCAGTTCTAGTCTTAAGTATTGCTTGAGAGGAAAGTCAATTCATATCAGCAAAAACTCTACATTGCGAGACGTATTCTACAATGCATTACGCCAGCTGCAAAATTATCGAAACGCAAACGAGATTATATTTCCCGTGAAAGAGAATAGAAAGATTGAAAAAAGACGCACTTTTTGCAATAACTTGATGTAAATGAAAATGCCACATTTACGTTTTAATATATACGTACATGCATACATCTCTGTTTTATAATAGGAAGAAGAAATTAAGGCTTTCCTTTCAAGTAGAAATATTTTCACTTTCCATGTATTCATCTATTACCTAGGGAGAAGTAATTAAATGAATACGACAAAATATGTTCTGAATGAATGTCGAAACCGGGCATAGAAAGTGTTCAGATGAATGGAATGTGAAAAGGTTGAAAAAATGATTCGCCCAACTTGACCTCGAGGGGTGAAAATACTTTGACAATGTCTTCAATGATTCATTAAATGCTCAAGAAGAAAATGTCAAGGACTCAAAAATTCTATTTTTCGAATGATTACACAAAAAATGCTCAAAACTTTGACATTCATACTGACCGCACTTTCAACGTAACCTAATTCAAAAGGAGAATTTTCTAATCGATTTTTGACAGATTTAAAAAAAAAATTTTTTTTACCAGAAATTTTTTTTTCGATTTTAAGTCAATATTTTCAAAAAAACATTAAAATATTTTACTAAAAAACGTTATGATGACTGTGAAGGTTAGAGGAGTTGAAATTTAAAGTCGTATGGTACCTTGAGGTACTAGCAAACAAGTCTTCTTAAAAAAAAGAAAAATACCTTTATATGAGCTGCTGTGCTGCCATCATTTTATTTTTAAGTAATTTTTGAAAAATAAAAGCACAAAGAAAAAAATATTTCGATTGGTTTTATATACTTGTATATGTCATTTAGCGAAATGATTGTAAGCATTTTTTATATAAAAACAAAACCATCTTCAGCACAACTTATGCGGATCACGCAAATCTTCTGTTGATATAAACTTTTCTCGAAATGAATTAATATTTAATATATATATATATATATATATAATAATGTAATATATATTATATATATATATATATATATATATATATATATATGTATATATATATATATATGTATGTATGTCTACTTTTCACACNAATATATATTATATATATATATATATATATATATATATATATATGTATATATATATATATATGTATGTATGTCTACTTTTCACACGAGGAGATTCTCAAAACTCTCTTTGTTTGCGTAAGATATCACAAATATTTTCTGACAGATAAAAAGACCGCGGACACAAAAGTAGACAAATATTATTGGATAATAAAAGTAAATTTATATTAAAAAGAAGAACAAAAAGGTTTATATGGTACATGAATATAAATGATTTTTACCATTTGTACCGCAAAAAAAAAAAAAATATACATATATACACTCTAATAATATAACGATAGTTAGATAAACAATTAATGGATTAATGCTTTTAAGCAAACTATTGTTGATTATTATAAGTTTGTCATTAAGTTGTTGTACTGTAGCAAAGAGGAAATATTTTATTTTATTTCTTTCTTTATATATTTGTTTTTTTATTTCTGATGGCTGTGGGACCCAAAAAAGGTTATAAAATTTTTATTGGGTTTTTTTTTGTTTTTATAACTTTTTAATAAATATCATAAAGAAGTGTTCTAAAATTAAAGTTGGCGGGCAGAGAAGAAAATCGATAAACATATGAATGTAAAATTTTCATGTTTTGCTATAAGACGAATACACTTTAAAACACGACCATTTTTTTTTTTTGTTATAAATAATTAAGAAAAAAAAAATAAAAATAAATAAAAATAATTAACAAGAACAAAAAATGCTTTTACAAGCCACTTATGTCGCTGTTCTCTTGCTGCGCTGTGTTGTGCTGTTAAGCTTTGTTTTATTACGCTGTTCAACTTTCGTCGGGAATGTTTGTATTATTATTATTGCTCTGGTTCACAGCAATAATATGATACTCTAAGTGTCTGTATGTGCTTGTCCTTGCGCTTGTGTGCATGTGCCTACATCCACTCTATTGCGCACCATCGTCATCAATTGTCCACTGTATGTTTATATGTACATGCATGTGTCTGAAATGCCTTATATTAATTGCCCAGGAAACAAAAAAAAAATGTCATAAAAAACCCATATATGCTGTCATTCGACTCCGATTATGTACTTCTTTGCATTACGTGCTATAAGATTGTCCCGAGTACAGTGAATGAGAGGTTTATATATATACACATATGTATGTAATAAATAAATTTGTTGCTTTTTGGTTGTTTTGTTTGCTGCTAAGCAGCAAAAGTCCCTACAGTCATGTCCAGATGATAATCTTTGTTGACTGAAAGTAAGGAAAAGCATATATCGAAAGCATAAATAAGCTAAAGGTCGTATGTAAAGCAATTTGATGATGCTGATGATATATATATATATATATATCCCTGTCTTAAATGACAGACACTGAATAGGTTGACAATCAGGAATACTTGGTAGAAAAAATGATGTTGAAAAAAAATGCCTGTTACGTTAAACTAACCTTTTGATAACAGCTTTGGCGGCATCTGAATAGATCCTTAGAACCTACTGTCTGAGCAGCGATAAATCCGAATAGCGTAATGGCAGTAAAGGCCATTAGGTTTGTATTTAACTTTTGCGTGGTTAACATATTTAAATTTTTTTTTGCTTTTTTTTCTACGCACACACAATAACACTTTACCCACTTTATCTCTTAAGAAGAGATTTAAAACAAGAAAACGCAAGAGCTTCTAATGCGCAGATCAAAATATTAAATTGGTTTATATATTTAATTAAATATTTTTTTTGTAATTAACCAAACTATAATAATGTTTGTAAGTAATATAAACACTTTTTAATTTTGAATACTATTCGAAATTCATTTTTATGAACTTTGATATATGTTTTTTTCTCTTTTCTTATTTATTTATTTATTATTATTTTTTATTATTGCTGAAATTATGTCATTTTGAATTCTTATTACATTTGTTTTGCAAATATTCACGTAAATTTTAGCGAAATCTCACTAGTAAGGGAACAGGTAACGTGTGTCTGCTCATTACATGCCCTAATCACTTTCCGCTTGCAACCTGAACACTCAAAGACAATATTTTAACTAACTTTCATTAGACCAGAGACAAAACATTTTAACACTTCATCTTTCAGAGATGGAATGGTAGAAGATATGTGTGTGACGTTTTTAAAAATACAATAAAGAAACCCAAGCGCACATGCTTGCAACATGAACCGACACCATATACGTTAATGCCTATATTACGCCATGTTCGTACTAATATAAGATGTAAGATAGAATAAGTGCTAGTGAATGTTCGATGTTTGAGTTTGATAGCGGATTTGAATGGTTTTAGTTGCACAAACGCTAACAACCCGGTCGTGCATATTTGGTGTACGAATGCTATGTTCAAAGCACTAAAGGCAAGCGCACATCTCGCATATCTTGCATGTGCAGACAAAACTTAAAAAAAAGGAAACTCAAAACAATTGCATTTCTGTTAAAGGGATTGTACCGAAAAATTGAAGATGCAACATGTACATATATTTGAGGAGAATAATAAGTTCGACGATGAAAAACAAAGCGACATTGTTTTCTCTCTCTTTTCTTTCTTTATTAAATGTTGCGTTTTTTTAAACAGAGCATATACATATTTAAATACATTTTGAAGTTTTCTTTTTTTAGTTTTCTTATGCTCTGCAAAATTTATCGTTTATTGAGTAAATTAATTTTTTTTTTGTGAATTATTATATTAAACAGATCGTATTTTTCTTTTGATGGCAGCTATATTTATATATTTAGAAAGCTATTACTGGTAGTTGCTACTTATTTTATTGATAAAATCAACACAATCGAAAACTTAAGGTAAATTAGCTTTTCCATGTGAGTAGGGATATATAAGAGATTCCTTCTAACGACCACTTTTGCACTTGTATAGATCGATGGAAGAGTTTTTGTAACAGCTGCAAGTTGACATTAGCGAATGCAAGACTATCAATACGGTGATGCTCTCAGAGTAGAAGGTTTCTTAAATTTCATTTCAAAATAAATCGTGTGAGATTTTTGAAAAGTTTTCAACTTAATTAAGTAAAATATATGCCATTGCTACGAATGCTATAAAAAGAGCTTTATTCTCAAAGGGGACAAAAGAGAAAAAGTCAAATTATATAGTTGCTACACTTTCGTTATCTATTTTATTATTACATGTTGCATTACTCCATTTTATATATAATTATTAGCACGTGTTTTATTTGCTGTTGAGAGTTTGTCCTATTCTGGAGACCATATTTCTTTTCACTTTTTTATAGACGGTCACTACGCAAGCGTTAAGAAATGTAAATAGAACAAGTTTTAAGATGGATGAAACCAATTTAAAAATTACTTACCATAAAACCTTCTCACAAATGACAACACAAGGCAGCGAACCTAAAATATAGCCTGTCGCAAAACATAAATTATAAATAAGATTTCAGCGCCAAGCCAACAAACGCGAACATCAAACCAGAAACAACATTTTACTTTAATACGAAAGTATTAAAGGCACAAGATGGTTTGACAAGCATTCGATGCATGTAGAGTGGTTGAGATGAAATTCGCAGTCAAACATCGTATATGTTTGAGGTGTTCGTTGGTCAATTCAATCTACGTGAGTATGAAATCGAATATTTTTCAAATCAATATATACTCCATTCATTTAATACGAAGTTCGAAGAGAGGAGAAAAATTCGAAATATTGCTCTTGCAACTCATTTAGGCGGCACTTATTCAGTGCAGTTCCGGCTGGAAGATAATTATGTGTGTGTTTATTTTATATATCTAATACAAGGTCTTGGTTCGAAAGGCGTTTGTATTTTTTTAGCGGATGATGTAAGTAAAATGGAGATTCTGGTTTGAGAGGGAAGACTCTCGTCATGCCGTTGTCTTATGCAAAATATGTTGTATGCTTTTGTTATTGAAGTTTACAGGTCTTTCAAACAAAAAATGGTTCATAGTTCGTCGGTCATAAAGTTTTCAAATAACATCCAAATATTGTAAAGTAATTCTACAAAGCTGCAAATGCTGCATTGTATCGTAAATTTAACAGTTCGATAAAGTTCTAATGTCTTTCAAACTAACATTTTGTCATTTTAGATATAAAGTACAAGAAGTGGGAAAGCGTCCGCTCTGGAGAGATCTCTACAGTCTCTAAAGGCAATAAGATGAAGGACGTGATTTGCTTAATTGAAGACGTATCATTTGATCACTAAAAGATTGTTTGCACAACTCTAATAAAATATACGCACAAACTTTTTATTAAGCTATTCGATTCTATTTGTTTACTTATTTATTCACTTTTTTTTCCAAATTAGTATGCAAACTAAGTTACTTAAGTTACTTAAAGCTAATTTATAATAACATGATAACATAAAACCAATAACAAAATAGTTACCCGGACATTTTTTTTATTTTTGGAATTTTGGGCAGCAACCTTTTTTATTAAATGTTTCCTTAATGACGAAACATTTTATAACGGCTCGTAAATTGCATAATAAATTAATACAATAGGTTAAAAGACAAAATGTCGGCAACATGGTCTTATTTTAAATAGCGGCCAGACCATAAGTTAAGTTATTTTTTATAATAAATCATGCAAAACAGCTAACAATTTATGTGCGAATTTTCTGGAAAATTTGTTTTTGCATTAGCAAAATAATACAAAACTTGAGACAACGGTTGACCAGTGTTGTGATTCAAATTTTGCTTTGCATAAATAATATTTTAAAAATATCCAAAAAAAAAAGAATGTCAAAAGAATTATTGTTGTAACTGAAAAAGTGCTTCTGGTTGACACACATGCATATGGCTTGCTATAATTGTGAACTTGAAAAGGTTTTCGTTATTAATGTTCTCTGAAAGTGTTTCCTATTCTTATCAATTTCTGCAGAAATTCATTGTTAACAAAATGACCTGTTAACTCGACAGTCTAGAGGAGTTCGAATGCATTTCAGATCCGAAAGTTCCTGCTTGTTTAAATGTTATTGTAACGTATTAAGCAATCGTAAGAGCAACTACGGATTTTGCTTAACACGCAGGGAGATATTTATACAAATCAACTTATTCACAAGAAATTTATTTCATAGCTTGAAAAGAATTGTACGTAATTGTAATATAGTGTTAGTGCAAAAGAAAATTTGTATGTATAAAGAAAAACTAACGGCAAAGTATTTTTTGCATACAAAATATATATGTATGAAGCTTGAACACCTTTCGAACTACAATGCTCGAAAGAACTTCTTCATACATTATGTGTGAGAATGCAAAAGTAATAAAAATTTATAGAGTACTACTATCTGCCATCTTTTGGTTGGTGCTGTTGAAGTTTGAAGGTCATACTCTGCAGTTGACTATCGTCTAGTTTTTATCACGCAAACTTGATTATGTTTCAAATAAATTTTCTTTCTGTCATTTGATGTAGTCTTTCGCATGATAAGTAAAGTCTTGCGATCAATCATTTTTAAACATTTTGGTAATTATAGATGATTTCATCGTAAATTCGTTCTTTTCACTTTTAATCGACGTACAATACGTTTCATTACTGTTGTCGTAGTTATCATAACTACATATTATAATTAAATTAGAACCTTTGGGTCGAAGCTTTTGTCAGTTCAGTAACACAAACTAAGTTCACTCATTAATCACATTTCAATCATATAGAGAAGAAATAATCCAACTCGGCTTATTTAGTTATAGATGGAAATGAGAACCCAATTAATTTATATTGTTGTATTCATGATTTTCATAAGACAGACGCCTTGTGTCCTAGAAAACGATTTTTCGATAAGCAATAAGAGAGAAATAATATTAAGTTTAGATCGAATTTTTTTTATATCGGCCCTCGGCTTATATACTAAATGAAGAAAGTCTTGGATAAATTCTTTTTATTATATATATCAATGTATAGACTATATATTTAATCGCTTATGGATAAATTACTTGTATTATGAAGCATACGTTCGCACGCAGACAGGTAAAAATTAGTAGAATTAATTAAAATTTCTGTATAGATATATGTACATATTTTGGTTTTTTCTTTGGTTATTGGAACCAAACTCTGGCCACTACTTAGTTGAGTTCCTTAACTCGAGCATAATCAAGCAATAATAATAATTGTGTTGTGTTCAAACTTAACACTTACATATAACTTAGAAATGATTATGCTTTCTTTTTCCTAATTGTAAGCAATCCCACATAAGTATGTGAGTTTAATTCTTGCTTAAAGTTCATTTGGTGACAGTGGGAATGCAAAAATCCGTTTATTTGAACAGGATTTTATAGTTATAGTCGTGAGCCCAACAAAAGGATAGACAATAAAAGCTAGAGATAAGTGTACATAAGTTAATAGATTCTATTATGCACGTTAATCTATAAGGCCGGTGGGGGTTTCTATGTGTTTGAAATATTGAATTTTGAAAAATCTAATCTAGAGATAATCTTAAGGTGAATTTAAAATCCTGTTTAACATTACTGTACCTCAGATATATTACAGGATGACTGGAAAAGGTTTTCTTTGTAACTGTTTCATCATGTAATCGTTCTTAGTTAACTACGTAAAGATACTGCTATTGTTATATGTTATTAAATTAATGCTCACGCAATTAACAGTTAAAAAGGATGAACGTTTGCCGTTCAAGTACACTGTGCACAGCTGTAAGTTCTCAAGTGTTCCGAGACGCCATAACAAAATATCAGCACCTTATTAAGTATTGCTGTTCAACAGGTCTTCCGTTTGAAGACACATTAAGAAAAAACAAAAAGCATTCCCCGCATAATTTTAGAGATAGTGTAAATAAAAGTGTGCGAAGGGGAATGGCGTTGACGGATGGGAGAAGGGTGGCGGGAGGGGGAGGAGTGTTTCTCAACTTATGATATGATATCGAGGTTCGTATGGCAGGTAAAACATTTAATATTCAAAAGCAATCGCAATCGGTATGCAAAATTCACATAACAGTACAATATTTATAAAGAAAAGAAGAATATATATATACATATATATATATATATATATATATTTATGTGTGCTGATTCAATTAGTTTTATTATTAGAAAGATGCAGTGTATTAGATAGTCGGCTTTAATTGGTTATAGGATGGTGAGTTATACTAATAATTAAATTGGCCACACAAAAAACGTTCTACAACTTCTATAGCAATTTTCTTATGTGTATCTGCTGTGTATATTCACACCTTGCCAATTCCCTCAGCATTCGTGCTATCAGCAGTTTGCCTATAGAGAACATATTCTGGAGTATACTTTCGTTAAAATAAAATAAAATTTCATTTAAGTATAAGACGCGCCAATAAAGTTTATAATTAAATTTCCCAAACTCTCTTCGGAAAAGAATAAATAGATATAAATTCGCATACATCCGTTGGTGAGTGTGTACAAGACATGAAAATCTTTTTATGTGGTCGATTGTAAGTTGTTCTTGTGTTTTGTTATTGCCGTTGACGTTGATGATGTTGGCATTTAGTAGTAATATAAAATTTTTTATGAGATGTATACATAGAACAGCTGATGTGTGCCATAGCATGTGTATATTTTAGGAGGCAGCCAATCTTGTTGAAGGATAGATGCACGGATATACACATGGACGGACGAATATTAGTGCAACCAACACTTGGTATGTCCAAGTATACATTTATTCTTGTATATATATACACTTATATATATTTGCCTTTGTATGGATGTATGTATTATGTTTGTATATGAAGCAAAGTGTTGTATAACAATTTGCAATAAAAATGTTTATAAGATAAAATATATGATAAATAAAAATATATATAAAATATGACCACAATTATAATGCAAAGTACAGGGTGAGTTAAATTCTTCTCGAAAGTCTTTAATGTCATTAACAATAGTAAAAATCAGCCAAGCTATAGCATATAATTTTTCCTAGGATCGTTTTACGGAAATTTTTACAAATAACGTTACATTTATGTTTGTAAATATACATGCACATATCGTTCCGTTTGTAAATATACATACACATATCGTTCCGCCTATTTTTTTTGCTCTGCGTATGATTTAAAAATTCTTACGATTTCTTTTTTTTTCCAATGTTCATACAAAAGAGAAAAACGAGATAAAATATTCTACAACAATTAATAAAACACTGAAATAATAAAAATTTTTGACTTTATTACTTTAATAATAAAAAAAGGAAGAACAAAATGAAAAGAAATGTTTAACAGCTGACAACTGTGAATGAAATTCTATCATTATTCAAACATAAAAACATATTTCAAAGAGCTTAATAAAAGATATAAAAAATAATTTATTCATTTACTTAGCAATACCGAAACCATCGAAAGCAAGAAAAAAAAGTAAGAAAAAAAAACAAAGGAACACAAGGCAATTTCATAATTGGCTTACAGTTTTTAAAAGAGGAGGATCTCTAACTTATTTAATACGCATACACATAAATATAAATAAACATTAAATAAATATATACGAGATATGGATGAAGTGGTGCGAGTGTGCACAGTGAGATGATTTCTTGGGCCGCCTAATATTTTTAATATCCATAATAAGAAAAAATGTCATGAATTGTACAGCGTTTATGAATGTGTGCGATGTGTGTACAAGCAAAAAAAAATTGTTCAACCCAGCCAACACAGATGGATATCAATTTACATTCATCCAGCGGCCATTTTTTTTTCTTTTTTTGTAGTCTTATTATGCCTTTTAAATACCATTACAAGGGGCAAAGTACCTTAAACTGCTCTCTTTTCCCCTTTTATTGCTTTTAACAATTCCTCATACATAAGCTTATGCGTTCTCATCATACATTTACACACGTTGTCATGTTTTAATGCATTTTACTACATTTCTACATTCATATAAGGAAAGCGTTTTTTTTTTTGTTTGTTTGGTTTGTCGTGCAATGTGTCAAACGATTTAATGCCTTTGAACTTGACACGCTCATCGCAATAGTGTAGCGACAACTATACCGCAAAACATGCAAAAAAAAAAGAAAGAAAAAGAATTTTTTGCAGTCCATGCAATTGTTGTAGTTGTGTACACACATTATTGGCTTCTCAAGCTTTAAAGGAGTCAACTGTACATGCGTGCTATAGGGTTAATATTTTTGTTATAATTTATATTGAAAAGGTAGAAAGAGAGAAGACCAAGAAACCTAAGAATTCGAGAAACATAAGAAATGAAACGATGACATAAAGCGGAAATAAATTCTCGCCATTAACTAAAGTTTCATAATATAAAAAAACAATCCCTCCTTAGATTGTCTCGTTACGTAAAGGTGTTGCGGGGGAAATCTAAAACACGCCCCTTTATCAAAGGTATTGTTTTCTTCATTTCTTAATATTGTTGCAACGTTTAGTAATGATGCACTCTATAGTTAATAGGAGATTATTAATAATAATGTCGTTATATTTGTTTAGTAATGCTTTTTGCAAAAAAGCACAGAAGAAATTCATTCGACACAAACTTTATTACGTTTCCTTAATAACTGAAGTAATTTGAGATTTGTATTTAGAGAACGATTCGATTTTTTAAGCTAATAAATAGATAACGCGAGACAAATCTTAAATCTTTAGGCTTCGAAAAATTACAAACAACATTTACTATCTTATAGTGTGAAAATTTTCTTCAAATTTAATACCCTTGTCAATACTGTTTAATTCGTATCTTCAAACTAAATGATCCTCAGATGAGCATTCAAGACGAAAAAAAGTAAAGCATCACAAAGCCGCCGTTTATTGTATGAGAAAAGGATAATGCCCCCTCCCAATAACCAAGTGCTTTCGACTGGATTCGCAGTAATAATATAAATAAAAATGGGTGAGAGAGAAATATCGTTCTCAATGGTTAGTGTAAAAGGTCAGTCCATATAAGTGGATGAATGAAGGATGATGGAAATAAATATAAGGGCATTACGAATATTCCGGAAGTCTATTATCTTTCTCAGAAACTTATGTTTAACTGGTCAAGTTAACAAGCACATGTTTATGAAGGGGCCAAAGTTTTACATCTAAACTCGTATGTATTAAGTATTGCAAGTAATAACGACTGCTAAATTTGTACTTTTATTATTTTTTTGAATACAATCAATGCCATAGTCCGATATCCTGTGTACGGTGTAACACGATGACGCTCAGAAAGAAGTAAGGAAAGGGCGAGGTAGTGATGGATATGTGTCAAATCGGGAAGTGTCATGCCTTCACCGACTGAGAGTTCATTGAAGCTACGATGAAATAAAATTCAATCGCAATTGAGATTGAAACCGATTTAAAACGATTCTTTCCTACTTAGCTCCTCATATGGCTTTCTGCAAGTGCTCGTGGTCTTTACATTATTACTGTAAATATATCCTTTGCCTAAATAAGTTTAAATTGTCTTCATTAGTCAAATATAATTTTGATATTAAAGAAAAATTTGACCGATTCTTAAGTGGTTATGATTTCCATTTATATTTGAAATGTAGAAAAAATGTTTGCAAAGTTTTCTTAATTATAACTCTGTCGGTTGTAAGAATGGAATTTATTGACACTTAACAGTTTAAGGTAATTAAAAGAATGTATTGAGGTGGTATTCCTTGTATACGTATATTATCGATTTTTTTTTACATCTATTATTGTTATACCCTACACCACTTGTTGTACACAGCATGTTAAGTTTGTGTATATGTATGCAATAACCAGGTACACTTAAGATAGCTATACCACAAAAAAGTTAGTCTGAATCAATTTAAGTTCAATGTGTTCGTCTGTGCTCAACAAATAGGTCAAAAGTTTTAAGATATTTTGATGAAATGTGATTCATTGACGTGTTTTAGTCCAAGGAAACCTATTGAAATGTATTGGGTGCGAGTACTTTTTCCACCACTTCCCATATAACGTTTCATTCTGCAAAGTCGTTATACATTTTACTTATCATATTCACATACATAGAATATTAGATTAATGTACTTTTTGCGAAACTCCTCTACAGAAAATTATAGTTTAGAAAATGTCCATTTATGTAGCACTTGCGAGTCGTATACATACACCTGCCAGCCGGCACCCGCAATCTATACCTCTTTCTGCACTTCTTTTTTACTGGCGACTATCGAGTTTGTTTTACACGTATAGCAAACACCGCCTAAGTAATTGACCATAGAAAGAAAAAAAAGAGAAAAATTACACACAAACCTTTTATGTCCCCTCAACGGGTTCATCGATATAATACCGAAAATGTTGCTAAGCTGGAAGACTCTTCGTTAAGAATATGTTGCAGAATAATTTTCAAGCGCCGATATTGAGTTGTTCCATGCTATGACGTAATAAGGCATAATACACTTTTTTTAAAACTTTTTCATCCGAGTAGTGTTTAACTTCATTGTTCTTGTAACTGAGTTCATGGGACCTATAAATTACTTTTTATCCCTTTTTTTTTTAATGTGACGAATCATTTAGAGAAAATTCCCCGTATGGGAAACAATGATGGTGGTGATATAATAAGCTATACGTTTAATTAACAAAAATCGTCGATAGTTACAGTCGATTGGTTTAGTATCCATTTTAACATTGAGAAAACATAATTATTAGTGAACTTAATCTGATTATTACTACAACAAACCTGCCGCCTGATTCAGTGATATGTGTGGATTAATTAGATACTCCAAGCAGTATTCCAGTTTTTAAGGATTACAGCCTTTCAAAATGACTTACTGCTTCCATCTCGTAATTACTTTTATCAACATATGTGTAGAATTTCTGTCATTATTGAGTTTCATGTATATTTCAATTGTGTCTTAATGTAGGTTCAATGACAATACACAGATATCGATGGATTTTATTTTCCCGACTATTTTTCAAATAATAATTGCTAACAGCTCCGCGTGCTTAACACTAAACCTACCGACATTCCATGTATACCTAATCCTACCATGAGCGGTCAAATGACCGCTTCAAAAAAACATATGTATCTTAGTAAAGTAGGTAGTAGACAAAATAATTTTCTGATGCTATAATATAAGCTCGTTTCCCGCTTTTCGATGTTGTATGTTTTATTTACTTTTATGCATTTTCATCACATTTTTTACAACTCACAGTATTTTGTATTGCACACTTCCCACATACGTATTTTTTACATTTTATACAAATTTTGTTTGTTTTATTGATTTTACAATATCTTATTTGACAAGATCTCCGTTCAGAAGGAACAGTATTTGTATTTATTATTGTTTTTGATGAGCATTCTTTGCTTATCTGTTCCTCTTTCTGATATTCGGTCCCAAGTTCTTCTGCCAATTGAAATAAAAACTCTTCCCTCGATATTTCCCCAGCCGTCGTTTCTTTATATAAAATCCAAGCATTTATCCTGGCTAAATCTAAGATATTGAAAAATACCTGTAAAGGCCATTTTTGAAATTTAGATTTTACACTATATTTTCTGTCCATTTGATGATTTTTTTCAATTTCAACGGGTGAATGCATTGAACTAAGTATATAATACTTTTTTATTCGGTTTAGCTTTATAAATTGTAAGAATAAAATCTTTCGATTTGTATAATATTGTTGAGAAGCGTGTCATACTACCTTTGCCTGTCTCGCTAATTTTGGTAGCTCTCTTTTATTTTTTCGGATAGTTCCAACAAGCGCAGTGCTTTTTGTTAAAAGTTCACTCGCTAGTGACGCGCTTGTAAAAAAATTGTCAACTGTTATATTCCTCCCACGGCCCGTATATGGTTCTGCTAATTTCAAAGTTAGAAACTCTCCAAGTGGGATTGATGATTCTCTCCCTTCATCTTTTCCCAAATATGGAAAGCCGTTTACTATATATTTACTACTTACATCGGAAGCTAACCAGAATTTTATGCCAAATTTGTCCGGTTTGTTGGGCATGTATTGAGTAAACGTACAACGTACTTTTGTAGGAAACAATTGTTCATCTATAGCAAGATATGCTCCTAGTTTATAACAGTTTTGACTGTTTTCGATAAATTTATACCAAACTTCAGAAATCAATGCGAACTTATCGTTTTGTAAGCGTTGGCTTCGTTGATTTTTGTTGTCAAATCGAATAAATCTCATGATTTCTGCAAAGTCATTGTAAATCATACCACAAAATATTGTTGAGTCTGTTGACTTTGTCGAAACTATCACTTATACCACGTAATAATTTTTATTATAATATAATTATAATTTCTATTATACATTGAAATTTTGATGCTTTGTGTTCGTATCGCAAGATCGTACTGTCGTACAAAAAACGCGATGCCCTTTGTTCCAATAACAACGAAAACGCCATGCATGGATCCTAACCGCACATTTGTTTACAATGTAGACACATTGATTAGATTGTGGACTGTCTACAATTACATTGTAGACTCGTAAAAAAAAAAAAAAATTTCAAGAATGCGATTATCGAAGAATATAGTCGTAAATAACATAAATTTTCCAAACGGTCAAATGACCGTTCGTGGTAGACTACACATGGGATAATTTGTTTGCGGAAAATACACAATAAAAAAAGTTGTAAATATTGAAAAATAGGTTGTATGTATAATTTAGGAAAACTCAATAAGCTACATGATGATACAGTAACGTTGTATGCGAAAAATTTTAAACGAAATTTTAAAAACGGTCATTTGACCGCGCATGGTACATTTAGTGTTAAAATTGTATTTGGCTCCAATTCATTGGTCTTCAAGTTGACTTGAATTTTTGCTTAGGCAAAATAGGCACTAATTTATGTTTCTACGACTGGCAAGAAATTCACCATTGCATCTCAAAGTCTGACAAAAGTCCGTGAACAATTATCGGTTCATTTCGCTTCGTGCCCGTTGAAAGTCGTTTTAGTTTATCATCTAATTCGACGCTGAACTAAATATTAATTCGAATTTTTTCAGAATTGTTTATTTATGAGCAAGTTTTTTAATTTTATACAAGCGTTTAATTGCATTCTCCTCCATGAATGAGGTGAGCGCAATTGATGTTAGAGAAAGTCATTGTTCAGCTTACCGCATAGGTACTTGTCGTTCAATTTATATATATATTTATTATATACATATTTATTATATTTATGAATATATATATTTGTTAGATTTATGTATGTACATACATATATATATATAAAATAATAATTATATATATATTAATAAAATATAATATATATATTTATGTCTGGCGATGTCCGAGGTGCGCGTTTGTTTCCTTCTTCTTACGTAACGTAGTTGAATGAGCATAATAAAGAGTTTAAGAAATAAAATACGATGAAAAGACCTTCAACATTGAAAAGGATGTATAAAGGTGTTTCTTTTTTATTTTTTTCGAAAATTTCGCACTTTAAAAGTAATCTTGGTAGACCAGCAATTTCTTACTACTACCTTCGTTATGAATAATGCATATATAAACTTGGTTGGCACTATGCACTAGGCACTGGGTTTTTTATAACAATACTTTACATTAACCTTTTTGCAAAAAATATAAATAAATAACTCATAACGAATGGAATATTTTATATACAAATAGTCTTCATTACACCAGTGCATCAGACATTCTCATTTACTGTCATAATTTGCCCTTATTAATGTCACCATAGCCGCACACATTTTACTTGTATCGACAAAAGGTGTACAGATGTGCCGATTAAAAGAGAGAAATGTACAAGAGTGATAGAGATGGGCCTTCGATCCAAACGGGAGACTCTAATATGAATAAGCAAGAAAGCAACAAAACAAGAAACGAATTCACATTAAGTTAAATGTGTGTGTATACATATGCAATGAGTATACAATTAAGTTGGTAACAAATTGATAACATTCAGATAATGAAAGAGAGAAGCAGCAACAATATAATATACGTACAAACACGTACGTACACATATAAATGTTATAAGTAACTTGCCAACATTTCCTTAAGCAGGAAACTGATACGTAACGTATATTAATAGCCGTCGGTAAATGTTAGGGAAATATTTCTCTTTTAATTAATGGAAAATTGTTTTTTTAATGCAGTTAATGACAAACTGATTAGGGTATCCTATCTGAAAGTTTCCTTTTAGTTGAGAAATGTTTCAGTTGTTCGTTATTTTATATTATTTGTTTCCTTTCTTTTCCTTTTTAAGGGTTAAATAGAATAAAGCCGTGTTTGCGAGGCATAAAGAATTGATTAGTTCAATATTCGCACGGCACCAACTGTCGTGTTATGCGTCATTGTGGGCCAGCAAAGGGAACAGATTTTTTTCCTTATTTTTTTTTTTTTTTTTTCAAACTTAATGTGAAAAAGTTAAATACATCATTAGCTAAGCTGTGACGAATTTAAATTAGTTACTCTTTCCACATCACTATCTATTTATTGGAGTAGGTTTTTTATTTTTTTTTTCTACTGTGACTGATGAATGCGAATGCATATAAGATAGAAAGTCTAATAAAGCGAAATGTTTTTTGATTTAAGATTTTACTTTATTTTATTTTTTTGTTTTCGGGTAGTAGAACATGAGAGCACGTTTGCCAACCGTAGCCAATGTAACAGGCTTACTGGGTGATAAGCTTACAAATGTTCTGATAGGCAAATGTGTATAACGAATCTGTAGTCAGTCAGTTAACCGCTCAGCTGGCTTACTACTGCCAGCTTAATTCTGCTTTTCGAGTTTTTCCATGTTTCCACGTGCGTTTAGTAAACTATTACCAATGTCGCATCTATGTTGAGGGTTTAGCTATAGCGAACATAAAATCATGTAAAGCGAACTGGTTGAGGTAATTAAACATTTGCTTAAGAAGGTTTTTTTTTTTACTTAGGCAAAAGCAATAAAAAGTAGGCAGGCAATAACATATACCAAAACACCTTTTTTTACGAATGGCTTGGCTTCTTTAAAAAAAAAAAATAAAATAAATAAATAAATAAGGAAAAAAACCGTACAGTCCGGATGAGCATCAATAGCAGAACCAATTTGACCCCATTTGTTTGCTTGCCATATAAATCGCTCTTAAATTCCTTCTCTGCTTCTTAGATTATTCCTTCGAAAAGGGTTGTTTAGCGCATTAAAGCAAGCTCAAGCTTGAAACTCAACTGACTCACTTTAAAAGCTGGCCCAACTACCAAAAGAAAAAAAGGTATTCGAAACCGAAAAAAAAGTGTTTCGACACCGAAACCACTTTAATGCTTGAACTAAGATTTGTATGTTTCAATCAAAGACATGACATTTCCGTACCAACCCCACTCTACCATTAAATTGATTTTCACTTTTCATGAAAACGCTTGGAATATCTAACCCGTTAACTTACTTTTCCGAAGCATGCAAAATTGTATCACGAAAAAGTACTATTTAAGAAATTATCGGTAAAGCTATATATGTAAAAATTTGAAAAATTATATATATTTGTTTTTTTTTTTGTTTTTGTAAACAGGAGATGTCACCTATTAGCGCAATACCTGAAGGATCCGAAAGACATGCCGAAAAAGATAGGGACGTAGTAGCCGCAGATTAATGGCTGCTTGCCCAAGCGGGAAGTTTTATGTCTTTATCGGTTGAGCAGTCGCTACAACTATGACCAAAGTAAACTCTAACGAAATTGACATTTGAAACAGCGCTTTGTTGACTTTGTACCTTAAAAGTAAGTTGATGCTTGTGAAGATATGATAACACCCGTTTTAAGAATGAATACAGTTGGACGTGGAAACAGTCCCTTCGCTGTCTGGCGAATGAAGTTAGAGACGACACCAATCTATTTTATATTCATTACATAAGTTTTATCCCACAATTCTCTCCAGAGATCGTTTTTGTGTTCGTTTGTTTGGAGCTTCGATATCTCATTTCAGCAGTAGGCGCTGTCACTTTCCATGCCCAAAACCGCTAGCTAAAGCCTAACAATGTGATCTTACGTTCTATGATGAACTCTTTGAAATTATGTCACTTTTGCAGCAGATAACAGCAAATATAGGCATTATAATGGGCTTCGAAACGTCTTGATGTCAACCCCTCCCCTATTTGCGTTGTATTACAGAGATCACTAAACCTAACAATGTTAACATGAATGCTTATCATTTCACTCCCTTTTTTTCAGAATGGTTGTTTCATTCAATGAAAATGCAGGTTCCGAAACAATTTTTAATTCTTAAGGCTTTAGAATATATGTATGTGTTTATGCGTTGAGCTTTAAAAATTGCTTATGCTATGTTATTTGTAAATTTATTTATAATAAATTAATATTAGGTTGCATCATCACTTTTACTATTTTCGCCCAACAGTACACCATTATAGAGATTTGCTGCATTTATCTCAACTACATGCGCATATAGGAAATGCGATGTGTTGTTGCACGGGTCATAAAACTAATGAAATATTTCAGTCGATAAGTGTGTTGAGCTTATTGTATTCTGTATTAAGCACGCTGCATTTAGGTATTAGACAAATCTAGGCCAACATGGGTTTGTAAGTAAATAATTAAAACTAGCGCAACATAGCCTAACTGACGGAATAATATTGCATCCATCCACTTGAAACTGTCTCTTTCCCTTTCCCAAAAGGCGAATAACCGCGATCATTATTCGTCTGTTCATTTGGCTAACAGAATATCATATCACAAAAATTCCCGGAAGCAATAGCTTCCGATTTACCGCTAAATTTTATGTCTCCGCGATTGGCACGTAGGAACAGGCCTGTACAAGAATTAAGATTTACGTTATACGAAAATTCGATCAGGTCGCGTAATACAGAGCAACCAGCGGAGAATCAAGTCAGTCGTCAATAACTAATCATTTTATGGCTGTCGGCTATCGATTCACTTCAACGAGTTATGAGCTTATAGCTGTCGAGAAAGTATGCATTTTTTGTTGTAGAATTAAAAATCTTTGGATAGCACAGTTGCTGGGTCCCTAACCAATGGACAGTCAGTATTCCTAAAAACAATTTAGCAAAGGCTCTACGGTAAAGGTGAACCATCACTTGGGTTCCGGAGAGGCAAGTGCACCAAAGAAGCTTTGTTAGGAATTCTGGTTCTAGTCCTGAATTCTAGAGATGTGCATGAAAAGATTTTTCTTCGTCTCATAGATTATGCAAAAGCATTCGGCGAAGTACAGAATGGCAAATTAATTAACATCCTGAGAGGTCTTAGTATTGACGGGAAGTATATACCCTGCATCAAAAATTTGTATTGGAGACAATCAACAAAAGTCCGTGGGAATATTGTCAGGACAAATAATATTCCTATAAATAGAGGGATTTGCATTTCGTCTCCTCTTCTTTTTAACGTCTACTCTAAGATAATCGTTCAAGAAATGATTTAAACAATCGAAGCAAACAGTAAAGTCAGTGGGCAATTCATCAATGACATCCGATTTGCGGACGATGCAACTATGCTGCCAGCTGCTATGCTTGATCTGAAGACGATGGCTTAAACTGTAAATGATCAAAGTAATAACTTTAGGTTAAACGTAGATATCACTCAAACCGAATTTATGATCGTAAGCCGAGCGAAGACTCCATATGCAAATCTATCGCCCTATTAATTAATAACCAAAATATAGAAAGGGATTCAAAGTTATTTTACATGCTTATCACACAAAGGCTGGCAGAGCGACGTAGAAATAAAAAGAACAAGAAAAATAGCTAGATCAAGGTATACGAAATATCAGAAAATTCTAACAAGCCGTGAAATGAGCTTATTCTATCGCATTCGTTTCATGAAATGCTTCATATGATCGGTGTTCTTGTATAGGCAGATCGCATATCCAATGCTGAAAAGTGTTCAGAGGAATAAACTCTAACCTTGAGCTATTAGAGTATAGAGAGAACCATCGCTGAAATTATACACGCAGCAAAGAGACGAGAAGACATAAGTGTAACTTAGGCAATAATATAATGTAAAAATTTGATCACCTATAACCCATAAAAGATAGGGAGTAAAAGAGAAAAAGAGCGAAAGAGAGAGTTTCATGCCGTCGAGCAGTTACAATCAATCTTGACAGATGTATACTCCTTCCTTTTCCTTTTTTTGCGGCCGTGTTCTGGTATTGGGTAATACGCGCATGCGACTGTGTTTTTTTCTCAGAGTTGTTAATAGTTCACGCAAATTTCGATATTTTGGAGCAATTCCAATTCGAACCTAATAAAACTCTCTTAAATATAAATTTACTTATACACAGAAAAAAAAAAGTAAGAAAATTCCTGAATGACCTATTCGCTTAATAGCTTCGCCTAGCTTTTCGCCTTAGGCACAAAAATACTTTCTCTTACCCAAAGTTGAAGGATTTCAAAGGCAAAGAGAACGCAAGACTGAAGTACGAGCATAGATGAATATATATGAACGCTCTCAGTATATTAAATAAAAATATGATTTACCTGAAATATAAAAAAATACTTTACAATGCAGAATTGTTGGGTTACTCTGCGCTCTATGAAAAACGCAGAATTGCGGATTGGTAGACTATGGAAACATATAAAGCAATTATAAGCCACTAGTATTACCTCCATGATCATAGATTGCTTTTTTTTTTGCTGGCAATGTTTAACACTCTAGGTGGCATGATTAATCTGTTCTCCCCGTAACCCTCGCTGCCGATACCACACCATACAGTAGGATACATTCGTAAACAATAATGGTTTGGCATTTAACGTTGGCATCTTTGCTGCATAAAATAAATGTTATTGTAAAACGTGAAGAGATTTTTGTTGGTTTGGCCTTTTCGGTTTCTCAACCTTTCTCTTTAGATACATATTTAGTTGGCTATATGCATCTACGTTCATGTTAATATAAAACAAACTTTTGTATGCGTTTGCATTGCTTTTTTTTTGCTTTTTTTCGGTTTTTGCACATGTATCGACAATTAAACAGCTAGCAAGCCAGAACCAGATCAGACCGAACCATACCAAGGATTAAACACTTGCTTTAATACGCACATACCCGAAACTAACATTTTATGTTTTAAATCCTATTAACTGGGAATTTATTACTATGTGCAAAACCATCATAATATTAAAAATCACACGCACATACATACACATATACATAAATGTACGTACGCATTTTAAGGTGGTAAGCAACTGTCATAATATGCACAATAAAGCTGTTATCTACATAAAACAACTGCAAAAATTACTGATTGGTTTAGAACGAATTGCGAATACATGTCCAAAGCATAATGACATAGACAAATACTATTAAGCTTTTGCTGTCTAGTGAACCTCTATTGGTTGATTAGTTTGTTTGGTAACTTTTTCACTTTGATTCATCCGTAACCTCTAATCAACTTTGTTTCCTTTGTGTCCATATGGCCACTCGTTGTAGTCCGCCCACTCCGTAGCACGTATCGAAGTCGATTAATTCGTTTAATTTGTTTAAAAAAGTTTGTGTATGCAAAGTTTTTAATGGCATTATGCACAGAAGGAGAGAGAAAACAAGGCAATGCATTTTTTTTTTATTTTCTTTTTTCATCTTTTCCAAAGCAAGGATATGGTATTAACGTAACGTATGTTCTCTATTTATACCATAAAAAATGATTTTATACTCTCTCCAAAAGTTTTCAGCGTGGAGAATAAAATTTACGCATTATTACAGATTAGTATACGTTGATAAAATTTGCTAAGAATAGTGCAATACATTTTAGATACATCTGTTTCCACACACCTTAGCCCTCTAAGAAGTTAGAGCGTCGATTATTTTAATATTTTTAACAATTTTAAATAATAAAGATAAGCAGTCTCTTAACATTTCATTTCGTTAATTCAAAATGTTCTTTCTCTAAGCGATTTGGGATTTATTGATTGTACGGCTCTAGGCGTTGGATAAAACTTTGGAAGTGAATTTGTTACTATCATTATTTAAGAAATGAAATGCAAAAAAACGCTCTTTACAAAATAGTAATTTTTCAGATAATTAATTAGAATGAAAGAAAAACAGACGCTTTGTATCATTTTCGGAAACACTCGTCTCTTAGGTAAAAAATGTGACAAATTTCTATAAATCGTTATAAACCTAATACAAACCTATCTTTATGGGTGATGGTGATGATGGATAGCCTTTGCAAGGTTTAATCTCTAAAAAATATTTATGTATGTGCAAAATTATTTCAATTCTTTAAAACTTTTAATTTATTGCGATTTGTTTATAAAGCATTAACGCGCACGTACGCTGATGCTTATGTAATGCTTACGTATGTATAAATGAATTTGTGGCGTAAGCGTTTTGGTTTTTAACTTTATTAACAACATAATGAATATTTCATAATAACGCCGTTCATTGGCCAAGTTATCAAGCTAGTCTGATTGAATGACATAAGCGAATAGCAACAATATATAATACATGTATATTCATATACGTATACATATATATAACATATATATAACACATATATAACGCATATATATACATATATTCATACATATATATAAAAATATATATATAACATTATATTGTTATATATATATATATATATATATATATATACATATATAAACATGTATAATGTTATACATATATTTATACATATATATAACAATATACACATTTTTGTTTTTTGTTTTATTGTATTTTGTATTATTGTTGAAAAGGAAGAGCTAAAGGAAGCATGGCCTGCGGAAAATATATAATAAGCAGATTTATACGATTAATTAATTGTACAATGTGTGTAGAGATATCTCCCACATGCTACCAATGTATAAAATGTCATGATTATGTTGCTGATTGACTTGTTGGTTGACCATATCGTTGCGAGAGAAAAAAAAGGCGTGTAAAAATGATTGCAAGAATGTTTTTATATCTATTTAGATATTGTAACTGCAAAAGGTATATATATATATATATATAGAGAGATAGGTTTGTGTGTGTACGTATATATGCGTTTCGATAAAATAATAATAATAAACATTTTCACAGAATTTTGATCGGGTTAATTAAATGTAGGCTTAATTTTGTACGCACACTGTTTTGTGGTTAATTATTTAATGAAATTAATGTAAACATAAACAGCACTTGTTCAAATTTTCCCTTTTTCTTTTTTGTTTTTTATACTCCTTTATAACCCTTTTGGTTTTTGTTTAATTTTTTTTGCCCACTATAGATAACAAATGCTAAGTAAAGAGGTGTACAAGTTTTGTCATTTAGCTTGTAAAATGCTAAAACAGCGAAAACTTCAAATCATATAAAAAAATTAAATCTGAAATATATTGATTTCGATCATTTGGAAATTCAAAGGATAAGACATATTTTGAAATATGTGAGAACGTGGTGGTTGAAAAGTTGCGAAAGAAACTTAAGGTTCTCTAAACATCGTACACACACACATTCACAAATGAAACAATTAAAAAATTCGAAATTTAACAAAAATACTAAACAAAGCTCCACGAATGCCAGAAATGCTATCTATTGATCATATCGTCAAAATTAATGAAATATTTTTAGGTTTTCAAATGGAAACATGACCTGATGGGTATTTCAGATACCAAGCGCTTCCGGTAGAGTGCAATTTTGTCGCATGCTCACAATGAATTTACTGAAATTTAAACAAAAGTCTAGCCAATAGACATTCATTACGCAACATTTGCATACGCTACGCACATTAAAGCGAAAAGGAAAATATTATATTATAGTACGTATGTGAAACTTAAAATTATTATATGTATGTTTTGGAAATATATCACAAAGTGAAATACCCTTCTGCTCAGCGTTCATATGTCATAATCAGCGAACGTATGTCGTTGAAAATTCAGCTTTCATCAATGAGTTAAAAATGACAATCTATGATGATGATGACGCTAGTTAATTGAAGTAAGACGTCGTTAGCGCATATGAAAATGTATTAAATTTTCAATTCACGTTTATGCTAAACCGTGGAGATTGTGGAGAGTCGAGCGCGTAATATCGTTTTTGACCAACGCAGAGAAGCTGAGATACGGTTATATTAATTAAAAATTTCTATTCAGTTTTCAGTTGCAATTTATCGAAGGTCAAATTTCAAAGTGGCTCATCATATACTTGATGTGAATGAATAAGCTAGACCCACTTTCTATTCAAAATCATTTTCTGAATCATTTCATGAATCGATTTGAGGTTGTCTCTCCTGCCCAACCGTCTGGCTGACTCTTTTCCTGTCAGTCTGTCTATTTGTTTGTCCATCTCATGTCCGTCTAACTCTTTTTGTATTCAAACTATGGTTGGTTGCAATTTCTGAGATATTTGTAGTTGAGTATACTAATGTGGGTTGGCCCAACAACGAAGCCTTCCACCATTTTTACGACCCATACCCCTGCGTAATGCCTCTTTTTGAAAAATTCCTTATATGACAAAAGTTTAGAATTTCGAAATTTTCTCAATGAAAATGGCCAGGTTATAGAATTCCAATACATTCAATTGATATAAAAGCTTGGATCTGATAGGCAAAGTTTCTGTATCGCTTCCAACTGATACCTAACAAAATTAATCCCTTATGTATTAAGAAGGTCTAACTCTTAACATTTTATGATTTAAAATAGTCCTTAAAAGTAATTTGGCACTAAAATTCATTGTATCAAATTTAATTCACGTAAGTCTATTTCCGGACCACACTTCGTAAAAGAATTGTCATAAGAACTAACCACTAATATGGCAACGCTTCATTTGCACTATTTCATGACGAAAACAGATGAGGAATAATAAGAAGAGGGGAAACAACATGCAATTTTTGGTATTAGACGAGAAAACTAAATGAAGAATTGTATCGAACGTTGTGACGTAAGTTGTTTAAAGATCGGTTTTGGTCGACTTTGATTTTTGCTTCGTGTTCTGTAGTAAATTAGAATAATGGATTTAAGAAATTTCGATACCGCAGGGATAAATCGATCTGTGTTCTTTTTATCGCCTTCGCAATTAAGTCGATCATAATTTTTAATTTTGGGTTGATAGCTTTCGACATCTTGCAATTTGTAAGAACTAGTGGGTTGATAGAATTCGTGAATGTGTAAACCTCTTTCAATATCGAATGTAAAATCTATTGAGCGCACAATTGCCATCGACATCCAACAAAGCGAAATTTTTTTACAAAAATCATATATTTGCTACAATTAATTTACATATAAGGACTATCTAGTTTTGTTAATGATAAAACAGACAATAAAAAAGGAAAAGAGTTCAATTTTCATACTCTATGTTTTTAGATGGGCGCGGCTGATTTTCTCTTTTTTCAGAATAAAAGCGGAAATTTATATGTTGTACTTTATGGATAGTAAGATAAAAGCACGGGCAGCAAATATGTTCACAGTTGTTGTTTTATGTTATGTGGCCGTTTACTTTAACCGGGTTGGGTCATTTTCAAATTCTTTCCCAAATTTTGTAAGCGATATCTTAATTTTTGCGAACGAGGGAACATTTACCACAGATATTACATAGATAGACAGACGGGCAGACGGGCAGAAGGGTAGACGGACAGTTGAACAAGCCGACGCGCTTAGATGCATTCCGGATTTGAAATTGACCAAGAATTTATATACTTCGATATACTATAACGTTGGGCATTGGGCGTAGTCTATTTTTCCCACTTGTGTACAGGTCGTTGTCCATAGAACTTATGTTAACATTTTTTTACATTTATTTGCTGTGGTTTTTGAGTAATGCAAGAAAAACCAATTTTTGTCCGTTTTCGGTGATGGATATAAAAATTCCAAAATTGTGGGAAACGCAACGAAAAGAAGTAATTAACAAAAAATATTTTGGAACAAATAAAATTGGCATTGAAAGAAATTTGGTTGCAATAATCTCAAAGAGACGTATACAATAAAGAAAAGACGCAACGACGTTGGGAAAAGTAATTTGAAAAAAAAGATGAGTACTAAAAACCTCTAATGGAAATGTTAAAGGAATTAGTTAGTGCTGCGAGATGGTCTACTCAAATGGAAGAAGAAGAATTCAAGATTGATATGGAACTGAAAGAGTTGGAGTTTGCTAATAGGAACAAAAGAATACAAATTCCACATAAACAATTCTATGTGTATATATAATTTTTTAATTTATTAGATCCTTTTCCATTTATTTTTACGCCCATCACCGAAGCATGGCACGTATGTTCAATTTGTCAAAACGTTTGCTATATTCAGAAGGAAGCCTCAAAAGCCCCACGAAATATGTATATTCTTGATCAACATCAAATTCGAAAGGGATTTAATTATGTCCGTCTATCTGTCACTACAAAACTGTTGTAGACAATTCTCTCGATCGCAAAAATACAATAATCGACGTTAAATTTGACAAAAAGATTATCGGTTTTGCACGCAAGTTGGCATTGAAATTCAACTAAATCGAGTGAAGAACACGCCCACACGTACCACAACATAACCTGAAGAAATGTCTGTTTTCAAAAATGAAGTAAAATCTGGGTGCTCGTTATTTACTAACGACAGCAGACAGAACGAAGACGATTTGGATTTATATTCTGTGGATGGTCCTGCACCACCTGTACAATAATCCAAAATATCCGCCACTCCTACTCACCATCGTAAAACATTAAAATTTCGTTATTTTATAAAAGCGTTTGCAACACCTAGAAAGAAGGATCAGCGACTCTATTGATCAGTATCAAACAGTGATCGCGGTCGTGTATAATTTTCATGCTTTTTTTTTTCCAAATTGTCAACAAAGTTTTCTGTAGAAACTTCTTTTGACTTCGGTATGGGAGCGGCGATTGGGGAATGTTATATTGCACACAAATGTAGTTTAGGCAGAACAAAGGTTTATAAATTTTATCATTTATGATCTATATACAGGGAGATACTTAAATAATGTTAGGTTTACATTTTAATAAATTAAAAATAACTGGTCGTCAAGTATGAAATTGGTAAAGAGGCAATTTTTTCAGTTTACCGATTTGACCTAAAAGAGTTAGACATTGGTTATTTGCTAACACCAAACTTCAACGATAATTCAATTTTGAGATAGATCAGACACAACAGTGATCTTTAGTTCGTCATGGCTTCTTGTCTTCGATCCTTGGCGACCGTGTGGCCCATTTGTAAGAGCAATTATACCTGTACGAATTTAGCGTAGAGCTAAATCCATTGTTAATATTCGGCGCGATATTCGGCGTTGTAGTTCTCCTGTTATAAATTCGATGATTATTAAACACTTTGTAATGTAATGCTTATCTGTGCTTGTTGATAAACAGCTGAACTAGGTTGTACCTGCTAGTTGTGGGTGCATTTCCGCTCGCTCGCTGAACATTAAGCAGCAATGGTCCGCCTCTCGGTCGCGATAGATCGTTCAAAAAAATTAAGCAATATTATTAACTACAAATTTCATTATTGACAATCTAATAGTTTAATGTATTTCCTGTTTTGCTGATTACATTGGTTGCTTTGCCTCTTCTTCTTTGCATTTATTGGTATGAATATGGTTGTTCACATACCCATTATATCATAGATAATTCGTTTAATATGCAACGTTGAACGAGAACGATACTATCGAACTTACTTTTCGAAACGTGAATGTACTCGACATCGATAATGATAATTCAAGTCCTTGTTAATTAAAATTAAAATCTTTCGCTTTTCGATTATAGGACACATATTTTAACGACAAAAAAAATCAAGGACAGGCGAGGCTGGAAAGAAAACCATGTTTCAGCTTATTATCAGTTACAAATATTCAAATAAGTATTTATATATGTCATCCAAAACAAATAATTATTAAAAATTTACATTCGTTCAATTAATGTAAAAAAGCAAATTTTAGGGTTTTTATTGTAATCGCTTATCGTCAATGTATTCAAATTTCAGAATCCCGAAAATGGGAAGGGACAAAAGCTAATAGTACCTACTATGCATCCACATCTGAAAGTCACGTGATCCGATTAGAGATATGTACGAAGTAGACGAACAACTCAAGAGGTATCTTAAAAAAAAAAGAAAATTTTAAAACTCACACGCCTATAAAGTACGTAGCCTTTTCACTTTTTAATGTGAACATGTTAACGAAAAGAACTTATAACCGCAACTCAGTAAAGTAATCTTTAAAATTCTTGACAACCTTTCACAAATTTGAAAAAATATGTAGTTCAGGTTTAACTTGAAAGGTTTCTGAAAGGTTTAACTTGAGGTTTAACTGAAAATTGAGGGCACATTCAGTTTGTTAAAAGGAACTTCATGGAGTTTATAAACTATATATATATGTGTTCGATTAATACGAATTTCTGAACCTAAATGAAGCTGTCAATATTACGAATCGAACTAATTATGTTTATCTTATAATTTGCTTCCCTGTCCGTCTGCACAAACCCTGGATTAAATTTCAGGGAACTTAGTACTGAAAGTGTATATAATTCTAATTAGACTTCAATATTGAACCGATGAATATGCCCGTTTGCCGACATATTCAACTGTGTGGATCTGTCTGGTAAAGAATTTTTCGGCTGGTAACGTTGAGCTATCGGCAGAATTTTTGAGACACGCTTGAGGATATCTCTGATTACGAAAAAAAAGTTATGTTTTTTGCTCATTGTTTATAAACTAAAGATGATATACTGATAAAAGTTTACACGTAGTGAAAATATCGCCTACGCTCAGGCAATATTGAGTATTGAAATATCATATTGGTAGTTCTCTTCTTAAGTGTTTTCTACAATAAAAACGGTGCGCAAAAATATTCGGCTAGAATCGAGTCTTGTTTCTTTTTTTATTTACCTCGAAATTGACGTTTATATTTCGTACTGTTTAGCAAAAAATTATCAATTGCAGAAAGCGTACAAATAATTAAAAATATTGAAAAATTTTTGATTAAACTTCTTCGCAAATAAACAAAATTGCCGCATTTTGAGTAAAGAAAATCCGCTTGCTGTTCTTAAATTTTCCCGGTGGCGTAATCCCCAGGTTTTAGAGAGTCATCACGAGTATTAGTGGTCCTCTCCGTGCAGGCTTCTCCGGTCGGAATTCACCTTCCGAGGAGGCCCAATATTTAATTACCTCGGAATTATTGAGGGCCATACAGAGAATGAAGTGTAAATTGGGTGCCCGGTGCATGCTGAATTGATATCTACTCCCTGTAACACTAAGTCCAAGGTAGAAGTAATTGGATAGCATTCAAGGTGTATGGGTGAAAGCTATGGAATCCACGGCGGTCAGGTTGCCGTCTCACTCAATTTCACATGCAACTACTTGGGCGGGTACGAGTGGCTGTGTGTGTGCATTGGTTAAACACGGGCGTAGGTGTTGGTGCTTGCTATCAACCATCGTGGGAAAGCTTGCACTTATAGATACCCCCAACGAAAGGTCGATGGAAACAAGTATCTGCAAACATATAAGCT
The DNA here is from genome assembly GCA_000688735.1 of Glossina austeni. Classification (NCBI taxonomy): domain Eukaryota; kingdom Metazoa; phylum Arthropoda; class Insecta; order Diptera; family Glossinidae; genus Glossina; species Glossina austeni. Next base: position 93,213 of record KK502787.1, read on the forward strand.
CTGCAAAATGATAATTAATATTTATCATTGATGACAGTTTCAAATATGTATGTAATAATATCGACCCCTGTGAGGAAGCTCGGTGGAAGCAGGGTATGTATAAACTTGCGGCCTTTCGAGACATACTTGTGGTGGTTGTGTCTATCCCCAAGCGCAGTGACTTCCAATAATTACAGGTGCTTGATAGGCTTCGCCCTAATCAGAGGGGAAGGTTTCGGCCACACCCAAATATTCATATCTGGAAGCTTAGTCTTGGAATAGGCGCTCTCTTTCATAGGATTGCCCTGCAAGCTGAGGGAAGAACTTGTCTGGTAAACCATCAAGGCATGTGCAGGCAATGAACGCTTGAGACTGTGTTCTTAAAGCTTAAAGACAGCTGGAGATTCTACATAGGCCTCACCCCTCGCTAGGGAGAGGCACGGCCACATACGTCTCTTCATCTGGAACTCCAGAGCTAATCGTCGTCGTGGCGCTGACTATGCGTTTTCATATTCCGTGGGCCATCGGGCATCATGGGATCAACACTTCACGGAAGTGTACCGACGCAAAACACCTAGGGACACCTGTTTTTAAAGCTCGTAGCTTGATTTATGACCTGTACATGTAATTGCTTTGAAATCAAAGGTACAACGCACTTATCGTCTATGAGGAATGCTGGAGAAGAATGGTGATTGATTTTTTTTCTTTTTTGCATTGAATTAGACAGCCCTCTTTTAGACGAAATGTGATTTAAACAAGGTAATTCAATACACTTGGAACATCAGTCACCCACTTCCTTATCATTTTTTTACCGTAGAAGTCGCTCGCCAAAATATGTGTAGCGTCCGTGAAATTTAGGTTTGTAACAGTTGTTTTCGCTTCTTTCCATGTTTATTCGGTGTGACAGTAAGATTCTTCGTAAAAGTTTAAATTGAAAGGCACAATTGATATCGCATATTTAAAAATAAAAAAAAATCTACATGTGAGAAACGTAGAGAATGGATTGCTGAGCAAGAAAACATTATCGAAAAGATATAAGAAGCTGAAAATACTTTCAGAGTGTGTTCTTTGTCAAAAAAAGATTCAGATTTATATACGTTCATTTCTACAAAAGTCGCTTTATAGTGCTGGAAGTGTTAAGGTGCTGGAAGTCTTATGGTTTTAAATTAAAGCTTGAAGCGTCCCCATGCTTAGTTCTGAGAGGACGCAATGCATTTGCAAAAAGTAAATAATGCCCGTGGAAAAAAAGATACCAGCATATGCTACTCGGCTATTTACAATGGATAGAGAATATCGATCTAAAATACAACGCACATATTCATCGCAATTCACCAAGTATTGATAACAAGGAGTGATATGTCATCAATTAACATTACACTGCAAGAATAGGGAAAAAATTTTACTCCGATATTGGTGCAATTTATTACTAACAAGGCTACTTCTCCTATAATAGTAGGTGGCAGAATTCAAAGTCTACCATCTAAAACATCAAATCTACTATGAATGATTTTTTACTCAAATCTTGATTATAGCCGAGATTTCCACTATCCAGGATTGGGCCCTTATTTTGCTTTGTGGATTTATTAATATCGATATAGAATTTACATGATATATCAGATACGTTCATTACCTTAAAGATCGATGGATGCAAATTAGAATAATCAAAGGAAAAACAAGTTAGACAATTACATTGGAATATGCCCGAATCTTTTACAACCGTCCAATTTATTCTAAGAAAGAAAAAAAAAAACAAAAAATTAAATTTCCATACTCTATAATATTAGATGGGGGCGGCTTATTTTTTTTTCCAATTTTGTAGAATGCAGTTTATCTCGTGCTTGCTGTAGTTTGCAATGAGTAAAATGAGTAAAAAATGCAGAAAAGTAGGGGTATTCTCAGCTTACTTAGTATTGTAAGCATGCCGCGGGTTTTGGCCAATTTAGCCTACTTTAAATATGAAAGAAGATTTCGAATGCTTCTCCCTGATTTGAAGCCGACAGCTCCACTTTTGCGGTCAAGAGAATAGCAATCACTGACATTACGCAGGTGGACAGGCAGACACCCTTAATTGGATTCAGAATTTCGCAAAGAATACATATACCTTGCGACATATCTAATGCTTGCTTTTCGACGTTTGGATAAAATGAATGTATACTCACCTTCCGAAGGCGGGTACAAAACCAAGTCAACTGTGAATGTTTCTCGTAGTGCTTACGGTTTAACGTGGATTGACTATAACCTCAGTATGATTTTACCAATTTTTCTCGTTTATTTACATTGTTATGTTATTATTGAGGACCGTGTAAGACGTGCATGATTCTGCCAATGCTATTTGTTCGCTCAAGAGCTAGGATGAAAGAACCAGCAAGCGATAGGGAAACTTCGCCGATAGGCTTGTATGAAATGCATAAAAGAAGTGTAATCTTTGGATATGAAATAATCTGTACCTGAACACCACTTTTAACATCTTTAAAACCAATTAGATTACAAACTGTAAAATTGAAGCTAACAGAGAAGCTTTAATTATTAATAATAAAAAAATTTTAATAGTATGTGTAAAAAAATTATGAGCTAAGTAGTAAAAACAAAGAAAGTCCTATGCTACTTAAGCCGTTGTTGTTATATGCAATGTCAATAAAAGAATCAATTCACGCCAGTGTCGGTTGAATTGCTTCCTTTGCTGATGCTTACAATATTACAATATCATGTACGTTATTATTAAATGTATGTGTGCATAAAGTTTAGAAATATAAAGACACTATGTGGCCAGTATTTGCTATTTGATTGCAAGCTGAAGCAGAATAGAAGGATCCATACATAGTTATTATAATTAATTTTCAAATATACATTTCTTAGATAATCTAAAAAATGGATGCGATCAAAATGCTCACGTAACATTTCAAGTTGGTGGGAAAGTTATGTCGTATTTTAAATAAAACATTCGAATAAGGAGATGTTTAAGGTGCCCCTCAGCGGACAAAAAGTGGGTGCCGAATTCCTTTGCAATTCAAAAGCGGTTAGATGTGGTTTACTCTCTAACATGGAGCGCAGATCGTCATTATCGCCCAGGTTAACCATCTTCTTTGAGACGGAAATCTCCGGAACGGAATTTCACAAACCATCTACGGCAGGTCCGAACATTTAGAACTTCACTTCCCAACGTGTCACACAAGTTTTCACAACCAAGAGACGCATTGCTTCCTCCCTGGAGCTCAGACCATATGAAAGTCCTTATTGCACTTTCTTCACTTTGCACTTTGCAATTAATTAACTAGAAGGTATTAAAAACAGTCCTCTTATATTGCAGAAGGGGTATGATAAGTAATAAGAGCCTGCATAATGCATTCTGTTTGCTTGTCTTGACCCCGAGAAGTAACATACGATAGAACTATCCCGCCAACATTTTATATCGATTTTATGTGTGTGTTGATGTTAGCCTTAAGGCTTATGAAATATTCCCCACTTGTTCTTTTTTACCTTTTCTTAAAGTACTATTAAGCCGGAAATGATTCGTTTTTCATATTGTGCGTTACATTTACCAATTCACACAAAGGTTAAATTTATATATGTATGACAAATATATTGATATTGTGCAAGGGCTTGTCTTGGTACCACGCCTTTTTTTATTTAGTTTCGTTTCATGTATGAAACTTTTTAAAGAAAATTTGGTACTGCATGACAATTGGCATTTACTTTGTTCTTATTTTTGTTTTTCCTGAAAAAAATAAGAATAAAAAAAAACAATGAAAATGTACATAAATATAAACAAAATTGTCATAAAATTTCATGGTTCAGTTGTTTACAAATTGCTTTTATTATGAACCTGTATTCGCGTTGGCTTAAAAGCAAAAAATTCGGTAACTCGGTGCTCGTGTTAAGGTGTTGCAGGTGCAAAGTTGTTTTGATTTCATTGAAATGAGTTCTGGTTCATAGAATTTAACCACGTTCTGGTTGTTATTTACGTTTCTAAGTAGTATGCAACACGCTCATCCAGTTAATAACAAAAACTACAAAATATAAAAAACAGAATAAAAAATAAGAAAGGAATACAAAGAAGGAATAAAAAGTAGTTTAAAATTTGCAAAAATAAAATAAAATAATGACCGGCCATAGAGTGCCTTGGTAAGAAAATCCGGAGAACGTAACCAAAAGTATATTGAGTTCTTTGTCTGATGTGCCTTAACGCTGTTAGCATAACGAGATGTCATGTGCACACCGAAATGTCACTTGAGGTATAAAGAGCAACAGCAGCGGTACCCATAACCACAAAACAATATCAAGAACATTTAAGACAATGTTGTTAAGCTAACAATGGTAAATAAACGGCGTAGTGGTGTGGCTGAAATGCATCGCTGCGATTGTACGTAGAGACATATGTGTTCAAGTGTTGTTAGCAGTAATGTTATTTTGTAATTTGGAGAACTTTTTTATGCTTTCCTCTAAAGTTGCGGTTATGGTCTGACAATTCTTGTAATCTTGACTGCCATTCATTTGTGAATTAATCTTTGATGCCATTGTTCAACTAAGAAGCAAATGAAAATGAAATTTTTCGCTAATAATACTAATTATAATCAAAAGTTGCAATGAAAATGTAATTGCTAAAAATTAAAAATTGCAAAATTTATCGCATTTTTTGCAAGCACTCGTCCATCTTCTACCGCTTACAAAAAGATTCAGTTGTTTGCGCTGCGACATCCATTATTATGATAGTGGTTCGTCATAGCGGTTTGTTCTCTTTTTCGCTTTTATTTGATGTTTTGAGGACTTCCGATAAATAGCTATGCTTGAAGCGCGTTCGATCGTTCAAGGGGTCTCAAGCACTCACCGTCTTTTCATAGTCAAAATCGATTAGTCGAGGTTTGAAATTCATTCGTTATTTAATGCATGATACGTGAACGTCCACGAGTTAATTCCATTTTCCAGCTGAACTATTAAACCCAATGGCAATAAAAATGCAGGCGTCCTTATGATGGGCATGTTAAATAAATGTTATACATCGAAATCGACCTATCTCGATAAAATTCTTCTACTTGCGAGAAAGGGCTTCATTAGATAAGTCATTCGTAACTGTAATAGCGACTAATAGCTAAGTATATGTAAGTATTGTCGATCACCGTGTCATCTCAGAACGACTTAGTTTTTTCCATTTTTCCTCTCCTTACCGCTTACTATTAGAAAGAAGATGAAACTTTATGAATTGGAAAGCATAGGAAGAGAAAGTCTAGTCAACACAAGCAGATTTGAAATATTAATCTCGCATATGTATGATTAGAAGAATGGAGGAAATAATGTAATCGGTCTAAATATTTGGTTGAATTATTTGCTTTTTACTTTTCACGCTATATATTTTTTCTTTTGGCAGATTTGTTATAAATGAATTGAAGCATAAGTGGGTTAGCTTTAGATGCTAAATGACAAGTCTATTATACCATCGATTTTTAATGTGCGCTGAGAAGCACAATTATTTCTCTATGATTTTAGTACGAGTGCTATAGTAAAAGCTTCATTATATATGTGTATTGTGAGAATTAAAGAGAAATGTTTGACTTTTTCAATTCATTTTAATTACGTTCACTCGGACTTTCGAATATGATCAACTTATTGTCATGTAATACAAGAACGTTAATTGCTAGAAGAAATCGAAGGACATACATTTTTTACTTTTCCTATGGAAACGAACTAAAATACGTTAGAGTGCAGAATGCGGGTTCTCATAAAAAATCAATTAAAGAAATCTCAATTTTACGTGTTTTACAACTTAATTTAAAGTTTAAACTTTTCATGAATACATACGAGCCTAACTTATACCGATGTATGTAACGAACCAAACAATTAAACCGAAACATTTTGTTAAAATCGAACACATACGAATGAATGAATTGTTTAGTAGCTAAGAAAGTTTAGAATATTTTTTTTTTTTAATTTCTACCGTGTTAACGAAGTAAGTTTGTTTTATAAGCAATTTTGTGCTTTTAAAAAGAAATTGAAGTGTAATTAATTTGCATACAACTTTTAAAATTAAACAACTAATCAGATCATTCGTACAATCAACTATATAATACTTATCCTATTGTTTTCACTTAACAACCGTATCGTTTCTAAGAATATCGTATGAGGCTAGAAACGAAGACATTCAATTTGAAAAGAGCAAAAAATATATTTATTTCTCAAAACAGCTCGACGCACTTTTTCCGAATAGGTACTATGGCTTCGCTTTATGGTGCGAAACGCCGACTTGCTTAAAGTGGGTTTTAAAAATAGACTGCATTTTCTTTTCCAAGTCATTTTTTTCAGCTAAGAAGTAGAAAACAAATTGTAAGACGACATGTGGTGAATATGATGAATATGATGCACGAGGATACAATTCGAGCTTAAACGAAGGAAACTGTCTTTTGCGAGGGTCGTCATAGCAGTTCGTAAAGCCTCGCTTAAACTTTCTCGTTCTAAACTTTATTATCAATATAAAAGCACTCCACCCCGGGGTGGAGTTCAGACTCGAGTTTACAACTGAAGAGCATGTTTTTCAATTTTGTTATTTCGTTTAATGCGACCAATCAATGACTCAGAGAATTGTCTTTTATTCGTGTTACACACTAACTGTCAGGAAAAAGTGAGGAATGAGAAAGAGATGGGGAGGTGATGACCGCTGCTGAGCATTCACCATACTATGGCTATAAAAAACGAACTCTACCGCACTTGAGTGATTCGAACCCGCGAACGCTGACTTGGTAGTCGCGATTCTCACCGGCTCGGCTAATCATGTGGATTAGATCACAAGAACGATCAACATTTTCCATGCTTACAAACTCACTGAAGGCGTTCATTATAGATACCTGTGAAACAAATACCACACAACATAGTGTTTACAAGGTTTATATGCCTTGTAGTATATTTTAGCATTTTCAAACTCTCGATCTTTCGATCGATTGTAGCATTTTTCTCAAACAGCAATTACGAGGTTTTAAGTAAGACTTCATTTACAAATATAGTGTAAACAAAAGTGACAATTGTCACAGAGTCTAAAATAAAGAGCAACGTGTTATCACAAGATGTTATTATTTAATTTAATAAATGATATTTTATTTAAGAATGAAAGGTTTTGTATATTAATTTGTGTTGTCATTCCTGCACTTCAAACTATTTTACGCCGATAAAAGTCGTACATAGAAAAGCTACACAAACAAACATGAGCCAAATATTGAAATAACTTATCCGGTATAAGCAATAAATATATGTTAACTAAATTATTGTTTAACAATGCCGTTACATATGCAATGATATTTAATATATGTAATTGATTCGTACTGTTTTGTCCGGTATATTACAATCATCTATAGATCAGGTTGCAGGCATTCTCATTTGCAAACATCAACTTGGAAAGGGTAACTTTTTTAGATACAAATTATTGAAAAAATTGATTGTTCGTATACAATGATAAAATCGAGTGCATTGGATAACTTGGCCAGTATAGAGATCAATAAAAGATGAGAAAAAAATTTTAAACACAATCCTGCCATGTCAGCAGATGTGTTCAAAGGTGAAAAATTATGCGATGCGGGTATCGCAAATTAGACAAAAATAAAAATTTCTGTAACAGACCAAACTTGAGTTTTCCCTACCGCTGGCTCTTTCAACTTTCGTTCGATTACCTTGAAATTTCAACTACAGAAAAAGCTTTCAAATTGATAATAGTTTTTTTTAAAAACCACTTTTCTGATCTAATTGGCCAATGTTTACTAGAGCAAGAGTTTTTAGAAAATTTTCCGGAATGCCGGGTTTGATGCCACCGTTTTGATCATAAAAAAATTGAAAAAGAATGTTAAGTTACCTTAAGATTTGTTCTTTCGCAAGTAAAATTCCGAATGTTAACGAATCTTTTTCTTTGATTTTTTGTATAGATTCACAGCCGTTTGACATGCATTGTGACCGACCAAGAGGCATAAGAAGTGGTGACAGTGTGTTTTCTTTTTGTATTTTTTAATTAAAAACTATATAAAACATTAAACAAGTAAGAAAATTATATTCGATCGCGACCGAACCCTTTATATCCATAAGCGTTATTTTAGAAGAGATTAAAAAAAGGTAAAAACTGACTTTTCATATTCTATAATATCAGTGGACGCGGCTGATTTTTTCTATTTTCAAACTAAAAGTGGAAATTTATATGTGTTGTTGTTTGTGGGTAATGAGCAAAATCCAAATTTTTATAAATTTTGAAAAACAGAGTTGTTCTCAGTTTACGGGTCTTCGATCGATTTGGCCCATTTTCAATGTCAAACTGCGTACAAGAACTTCCAATGTTTTTGTCCAATTTGAAGTCGATAGCTTCATTTTTCCCGCCAGAAGAATGTTTACAACAGACATTACCCAGACGTACAGATGGGCGGGCAGATTCCGAATCGGTTCAAAGCTTGATGCTGGTCAAGAATATATGTAATTTGTGGGGCTTGCTGAAGCTTATTTCTTGGCATTGCAAAAGTTTCGACAAAATGCATATAACCCCCAGCATTCGGTAATGGGTATAAAAATTCCATGTTGATGCCTTACTCGTAACTTCTGCAAGCTGCCGTGAGGAATAAATGTAGCAAAAATTTAGATTTGACGCAAAAGTAGTTAATTAATTACAACAATAAATAAAATGATAATAATAAGATAAGATAATTAAAAAAAAGAAACCCTGTTAAGGATGGGAGCAAATTGAATAAATATATATAAGTATGTAAATAAATACATACATTTCTTGATCCATATAAAAAACCACAATCAGCTACTGGAAAATAAATGTCGTCACATTTCACACTTCAATTTAATCTGCCTGTGTATGACCGTTGACTCAATGGAATCTAATAATTATTATTTAGACATTTCTGATACGGTCCGTTAGTCAGAGAAAAAACTCTGCCTAAATTTTTATCAAATTTTAATTTTTATTAAATTTTTTATAGCATATCACCTGTTTTAATAACAAATCCTGTCATGATCGTCTCAGACAATTATGAGAATCATGAAAATAATTAAAATGTTATGTTTTTGTTTATAATTTTAATTCTATTATATATACAAACAAGGTATGTTATATAGACACAAAACATTACATATGGGCCATACATTTTTTGATTGCAAAGTGCACGCATAAAAAATCTTCAAAAGATAAAAAATATTTATTGTTTGTTGTAAACATTACCGCATAAACTTTGAGTCAATTCGTAGCTCGTAAAGAAATTGTAGAAAACGTTCTAAAATGCTACGTAGAGTATGTCAACGCATCTCTCAAATTTTTTTCTCGATTGAGTTCTTCATGGTGTGAAATTCCTTCCTAAGCATGTGACTCTAAGTCTCATTGTGTTATAATAATACAATTATTTATTATGTGGCTTCTTTATAATATTCAATAGCAATATCTAGGTTTAAAGAAGGAAATATGTAAGTTGGTAAAGCTTCTTTTTTAATATTAGAAATTTTTTATAGGCACCTCTTCTTGCTTATTTTCCATAAAATCATATAAACTTACTTGAAAGTATCTTTTCGTCCATTTTGTTGCATCTGTCTTTCAAAGTTTCCTTTTCAATTGTTATAGCACAATAATATGTTATAATAACGTAAATTTTTTGTGACTTAGTCACTAAACGGTCACAAATTTATGATTATATTTCAGAAGTTCAAAAAATCAAAAAAAACAGTTTAACTTGATTGGCTTGACCTTTTAATTCATACAACGATCACGTCAAACCTTAAGCAGATATGTGATTATTGATAGCAATCTTCTAATATCTTCAAACTGACTGTAGTGGCGAATTGGAAGCAAAGTCAGTATTATAGTAAATCTTATGCTAAAAAGGAAAAGGTAATAAACAGATAGATTTTGGAGCAGAACTAAACGATGGTTTGGTATGTCGGCGTATTGTCATCAAGAAGCACAAAGAAAACTTTAGTTGTACCACAGAGACAACCAACAAAAATCTCCGACCCGCAACTAACAACACAAAGAAATTAAGTTGTAAGCTCTAGGAATGTTAGGTGATCATCCAAAGGTACGTAACAATTAAAATTGCTCTTAGTAACTTTATCCGGCATTAAATAGAATACTTTGTACATTCTAGCGTAGCAGAGTCGCAAACATGAATAAGATCCAACTATCACTAGCTGCATAAAAGCAATGTTATGAGTTAGTTGTAGCCGCATTCTAAGGATTTTTAGTATTTTCATTAAAACAATTATAAATTGATGCTAATCATTACAGGATAGGATATTTAATGATTCCGATAAGGCATTGAATGAAAAGACAAAAACTGGGTTAGATACAAGTATAATGATATCATATCAGAATGTCACGTCAATAATAAATATGTATTCCTTGAAGTTTTCTAATTATGTGTATTACAAACAGAATCGCAAAGTTAATATATTTTGCGTTGAAAGGTATATATATGTATTTATATAGAGGAAAGAAAAAAAACCTATAAGTAGATTCACTGCTAATGACGGATAAGAAAACTTAAGGCGGCAAATCAAAGTGTAATCAACATGTTTGTTTAGTGTTATGTAACAAAGTAAGCAAGGAAAGAATGCTCAGCTTAATTGCGCAAGAAAATAAAATTAACTACACTTGCACATGTTCCTATACAACAGGTTCATCGAACATAATTTGACAGTTTCAGGTGTAAAAGAAGAAGAAGGAAAAGAAGAACAGCATAAATAATTCACACAATTATCAACATAAAGTTCTAACAAAAGAAAAGGGAGCACTGGGCCCAGGGAGAAAGCCAGAGCAACCGAGAACTGAAGGTGGTATGAGACCACGAAGGAGAATAAGAAGGACAAGGAAGGAAAAAAATAAAAAAAAAGAAGCAAAGTACCTATCAGCCAACTGCCGAAAATAGTATGTCTTTACAGTTTGTTGGGTACAAACCACTTTGTAGTTGTATTGAACAAAGTAATGGCTGAGAATGGCCGAGCCGTTGGCTAGTATTAGTAATTGTAAGAGGAAACAATGGCAATAATTTGCTGTTGTTGTCGTTGCTGTTAGGTGACTTGACTAAGTCCACGATTAAATTACTGGCTAGCTGGACACATAGTCATTTAGACAGCAAGCATTGTAACCAGCAGACTATGTCCGCAGAGACAGTTAAATATATGAAGCGCGATAGAATTTCAACAGCCTCTGATGTGCCCTTAATGACGACGCCAAACAACATTTGATGACGCCACGGCGAAACACAAAGGAGACCAGAAATCAAATTTGTAGCATACGTAGTTGAAAGAAGTAAAAAAAACGTAATGCCACATTATAAGTGTTGCCATTAAATGTCTGAGGCTAACCGCTTTATAACGCCCTCAAGTGCATCAGACATTGTTTTTGTTTTTTCGGTTTATATTGTATAAGTATTGCTTTACCGCCGTGAAAATTAGTAACATATGTAATGGATAAAGTGTACAATTTGAAGTGCACAACTGGACAACTACAGCACACGGTTTGTACAGTAGCTGAAAACAAGGCGGTTCGTTCTAATGTGTACGCTTTGAACATTCACGTATAGCAATAGAAGAATTAAATAAGAATGTTTATATGAAAGAAAATCTTTCCCGTCAACAAATTACGAACATATACCCTGTTTGCGTTAATTGTTGGTTTTATTAGAGTCCAAATAGAATTTCACTTTTAATTTGTTTCCTGGTTCACTTTTTATGACAGTTTTCTGACAAAGTGCAAGATATCGAACTTCAAAGGCCTACGTGCTCTCTTTACTTAACATCTATTTAACCTGTTAAGGAAATTATGTATTACGTGAAAACGTTAACGGAAGTTTTGATTAAACTGCATTTTTTTTTTTTATTATACGGATACACGATGACGATTACGTTTTTTACTTCTTGTATTGAAAGGATGCACAACATGTTTGATTCTAATTAATTTCCCATACGAAAACAATGGTCTCTGCGTTTCACAACCCGGTTATATTAGAATTCGCCTCAACGTAAATTACGTTTTGTGTAATTAATGCACATTTTTTTAAAGCAATATACGGCAATATATCAGATTTCAAAAAAAAAAAAAAAAAAAAGAATGTGAAAAAGTGTCCTGTCGTTTAAGTATGAAAGTTAATGCCACACTTTTTCAACAACCTTTATGTTGCCGCTACTTAAAATGCGTGAGCAGAGTTTCGACCCTTCGTGTGCTTTTATGGACATGCTGTATATACAAGCATATATGTATCTTGCGTATTCAATGTGGTCATATGGTCGATTGAAGTGTGCTAAGTGTTCAATTTGAGAAGATTATGTCAACATTGTGCACGTAACTGAGAGGTAGTCGAAAAGAGCAGGCAGAGTTCACACTGCAGAAAACTTGCATATGTCTTGATTTTGTTTTGCTCATTGGTCGTTATCGGTGTCGTGTTTCTTTAGGGTGTGACCAAGTGTCAATAACACAATTCTTGCGGTAAAATAAATCTGTTGCATAAATTTTCTCTCTTAAAAAGATGGACAATTGTTTATATTATTTTTTCAAAACCTTCGAGTATTCACGAAAAATAAATCTTGACATTTGCTGACGTAAGGCTTTTCAAATTATTATTTTAAGTCACAAATAAAATTTTCCATTACAGCGAAAAATTTGGAAATATACTTATTCAAAGAACAGAAATAATGCTTTATTATATATATATAGTTATAAATTCATCCCAAGTTTTCTTATGACAATATTTATACTATGTGCAATTATTTTATAAAAAAAGGAAGATTAGTTAGTTACATTCATCTTGGAATGAATTCGTTCTGGAGATCGTAATTATTACGTAAATTGGCGAGCCGACGGATTCGCAGACAGACCTAACTACAACATCCAGGCGATCATTCGACTTAGGTTATGATTTCTCAAAATGTACAAGGTGTATTGAAAGGATGCACAACATTCTAAAGTGAAAAAGAATTTTCAACAATAACACATTCTGCTGCGGTCATCTCTTGATGGTATGTCTTGGCTTCGTAGCAATTGGATGTGTAGAACTCGAGTAACGTGAGCGACATTTTGTTTTTTCCATCGCTATAAAAGCGAGTATTGAGCAAAAACTCAACGCTTGAAAATCTTTACCGAATACCGCCTTAATACTTAGTTGGCAAGAAAGTCCGTGTACTCAATATGTTGGACGATCATAATTCTTGATAATTGATAATGCCGATAAGAATTCTTTAAAGACCAATGCAATTCGTCACTCAAGTAAACGAGAGTAGAATAGAGATTAGAGTATGTATAAAACCAATCAGTCAATTTATTGAATTTTGACTGAGCGTTTAACTCTCCGAAGTGTCTTTTAAAGTTTTTTTCCGCACAAATTGCTTTATGATTCAAAATTGCGCAGAAAACTCTCATTTTAAATAAAAATCACATTTTAGTCATCAATTACTCCTTGCATTCGTCTGATTTGTCATGATTTTATTTCTATCCGTTAATAAAATGCCCTTGGTGATGAAAGGAGAGTATCAAACGGATGTAGGGAAGACCCTATGGGAATGTGGTATTTTCAAAAAGTCCTCTTCACTTTAGAAGCCACTTTGCGAAGCTTATAAAACCGGGCTATCAGTGTGCTATCGCCGTTTATGTTAAATACTTGTTTGGAGAGCTCTGTTTGCCTCAGCGTTAATAAGAACAACGATTAGTTATTTAATTATGTTATTATGCAAATGTATCTAAATAGCTGGCGTTTAGGAGAAAAACACTTTGTGTGATAGTTGTGGATATTGAAAGCCTGTAGTCTGTAGCTATATTTTTGTTGAGTAAGAACGAAATATTTCGATTCGACAGTGAAGATAAAGGATACATTACTGCCACGCTCAAGTGTTAAGAAAAGAAGATGCAACCGATAAATTCAGATCATCTCTGACACTCGCACACGAACGCGGAATGATGCTCTCATTTCTTGCATCTCTTACGTTTTGTTATGAAATTCCTATTAAATTTCATACTTTATCTGCTTGTCTCAAAAATTTTTCAATCATAGCATTGTAACGAATAATGTATAGCCGTTGGCTTTTTTTAAAATTTCACTAAGTTTGTTATGATTCATAGTTTAACTTTTGTTTTATAAAAACGCATCCGTGCTTTACTAAAAGTGAATTCGTAAAGGTTCTCTCTCTCCCTATCATTTAGATTTTTACAAGACATAAAGTTATTGAATCATCTGAACGGTGTTCATTCTGGATAATTTGCAAATCGTCTGCTGTCTCAAGACAGGCGACGATGCCGTTGCAATGATTGAGAAGAAGAGTTTTAGAAAAAATTTTACAAGAAAGGTGTTATTTTTAAAATAATAAAAAAATTACAAAAAAACATCGAAAACTTGGAAAAATCTTTAGATCTTTCCCCACATGCGGAACTAATGATGTCTACATTTTCCAAGGAGTGGAAATAGAGACAGGACTCCTCTCTTGCATATAATATTCTTCGCCCGAATAGCATCCTACCCTGCTTTTTCAAAGTTATGGAGAATATCGTGAAAACTTGATTCATTCTTGAATAATTGAGTGATGATGCCTAGTTCGGCTATCGACCTGCACGTTGCACCTCGAAACTTTTAATCCACGGAATCCATTAGGGGTAGCATCAATGTTAGTAGCAGCTGTGTTTTTGTTACTGTCTAACAAAAGCATTTGACACTAAGCTTATTAACAAATTGTATGATAAATCCAACCTCCAATCCTCAAGGGTTCGTAAGCTTATGTGGTCATATATTTCGTATCGTAAACAGTTTGTTTCTGTGAATGACTCTAACACTTTCTAGCTGAGGCTATACCTGGCGTACCACAAGACTCCATTTTGGGCCCCCTATTGTATAATCTCTTCGTAAATGACTTTGGGGATTTGGGTGGTAACGACAACGATTTGTTTGTGTATTCACATGCCGTCTTTTTGCTTTATACAGATAATGCAAATGATTTGCATTGGTTCGAAAACAATGTTAACGAGTCTTTAGCAATTGTTAAGTCGTCGAAGATAGATAATACGCTTTGGGTTAACTCCAGTAACACCAAAATTTTATTCTTCAATTCTCCCCGCGATGGACTATTCAACCTCAATATAGAAATATCTGGGTATTCCATTGATCTTGTAGATTCAATCCAAGCAAAGTTTTGGAGTAACCCTTGATCGCAAACTCAACTTTGGCTACGACATCGACAATGTCTCTGCTGAAGTTTGTCTCACGCTCCGAAAACTGTAAAATCTAAATTTATATCTGCTTCTTAAGATTAAACATGCCATTGCACATTCACTCCGCATAATACATGTTAACTATTGTATTGAAGTCTTTTCTTAAATAAGCTTCCAAGTGTTATTTACCGTATAACGCGCTTTGTTTATAGCGCCAAACCTACAGCCCATACGCACCTTCTTTCCTAAAATTCTCCGTTCTCGATTATTCAAAATTCAAGTTGCTCTCCAAAACTTTACATTCAAACTGAACCCCCAAGCTTTTTAATTGAACGACGACAACTCTCTAGATCGAATAGCAACCCTTTCACCACCTCATACCTCATCAGCCAAATGATCTTTTACGTGGAATGATATACCACTAAGTCTGAAATCCTTCGATGATTTTTTGAATACGTTTAGAAGAAAATTGACCGCACGGCTAATCCCATAATGTATATTTTGTTGCTGGTAGAAATTGATGATTACCGAGTTTATGGAGCAGTATGATTACATTAGCAGCCATCGTGCTGACTTGTATACTCACTTATGTTATAGTTTCTTTTTCACATGAAATGTATCTATGTAGCTAGGTAATAAAACTACGATTTTAGAGGTATTTAATAAATGATTAAGTGAAATGAGATGTTAATAGTGGGTTAAAAAGGAGGAGGACAAATATTACGTTAGATCTCGAAGAAATTGTGCCGCATATTTAGTCTCATTTTTAGTTAATTTAAAAACGCATAAATCCAACATTTTTTGCGTATCTTATGATAAAAAATAATGATCCGAGGGCCTTTATCGTAGGAAATGAGAGAATCTACCGATATGTTTTCGGTATAGCTTGTCTTTTAGATGACTAATTAAAGGCCATTTATTGAAATTGTGAAAACCCTGAACAGAAACTAAGGCATGCACTGATTGATAAACGGAGAGTGGCCCTCGTGCGTGAATATGTAAATATCACGTTTTAATTATCTTCATTTTATCTTTCCTTGAAATATGTCATTTTTAGATTATGGCTGGGATTAATATATTAATTTTATAATTGCTTAAGTACAGAATCCTGTTTAATAGCCAGACAAAAAAATGCATTTAGATTATATTTTAAATATAAATTCAATACCAATTTACTTTATAATGTGTGTCAGCTACGCACGCACAGATTGATCTGCATATTAAACGTTATAAAGCTAAACAACACGTTTCTTATAAACATAACACTGTATAATGATGAAATTATCATCTCTGGAAAAATACTCATATAAATAATCGTCTGTACACAAATATATATATATATATGTACACACATATATAGGTACGCGTACGCATTGTCTTTTTTCATGTATATTACATATATGTACACGTACACAGGTATTCAAAGAGGACGCGATAAGACGAGAAATTATTTTGAGTCAATTTCTATCAAAATTACTTGAAACTTAAATGCGCACCTTGACAGCTTTATATCGCAAATGGCACGCAAAGCCCAAACAGCAACGCAACAATCAGAATATGTTTACTGGTAGTGTTGTGCTAGCGATGCTGCTGACACAGAGCAGTAAAATGTTGTGTGGTGTGCAGCACAAGCTGTTAGCTGTGAGTCAATTTCCGGATTCACAAAGATGCTAAGCATTCATTCAATTCTTAGTTTATCGTAAGGCCAAAAGCATGACGCGATTTTTAAGTTCGCACAATTTACATAGCAGACATTCTAAAGAAAAACTCTTATCTCTGCATTTCGCAGCGTTGACACACAACGCTACACAGCCTCATATAGCTGTATAGCTAGTGACCAGAGAAAAAGCGCTTACAATTTAGAATTATAAGGTAGTGGCAGCTTCAGAAATTACTTTACTACTACTTTACCGTTTAATCAAGATGAAAATGCTCATACACTTACTTAATTAAAATAAGACTGTCGTTGCGGCTATTGCTGATGATACTGTAGTTCAACATGTTTGAGCGGTAATACGCTCAAATATAGCCATGAGTTAAGTGCCACAGTGCGTAAATGTAGACATGAGTAATCGTTTAGCTAATTAACACACTGTGCGTTTGCGTAGTAAGCTCCACCGAACATTCGACTAAAGATTGGCAAATTAGAAATGAAGTTATTTCAATAGTCTTTTTTTGCTTCTTTCTTTCTTTGGCTCTGGTTATTTATTTATAAGTAAAAGCAAAAAATACCTGAAATATCTGAGAATATTCTTTAAATTTTTTCTTTGCCTTCGTTTTCCAATTTAGTCGGTTTTCTTTCGTTGTCTTTGTTTTCATTTTGTCTTGGTTTTTAACTGATGTTTCGTTTAACCATCATCTCGGCAGTTTTCGGTAATTTAAAATTGTTCTGTGATAATTTTGGCATTTCTCAGATAAGCACACCAGTAAATGACAAATGTAGCTGAAGAAAATTAAAATGTTTAAATAACTGGTTAAATTGAACAACAAAAACGATATAACAGCAACAGCAGCAGATGCCATTAAAAATGAGAGAAAAAACAACTAACCACAAATGTAGTTGTTAAACACACTTGTAGCCTGCACACTAAACCGTTTCTTATCGTGAATGACTTTTTTCTTTGTTTTTTTTTAGCAAACGCGCGATCACTGCTTTATAAGTTTCAGTTCGGATTCGTGCCAGCGTGCGTGTGTGTGCCTGTCTGCATGTGTGCAGTGCTCATTTGTTTTTGTTGCGTATTGGATGACTGTTTCATCATATCGTCACTGCGCATTTACTTTGTAGTCGGAGGCTGATATACTTGTTCGCACTACCATACCCATTAACGACGCCCACCGTATTTAATTTTTGTTCGCAAAGAATTCAAATTTAAATAAAGATTTGTTCTATACCCAGCACCCATACATACATAAATCGTAATCACTTAATAAACAATTGTGCACACTTGGGTTGTTAGGTATGTACATATGTAAGAAACATAGCAAACATACAAAAATTTAATGGTAAAATAATTTATTTTTTATTCAAAATATCCACTATGATGGTCGATACACTTTTGTTTAGGCTGCATAAGATATTTTCAAGCTATAAATACTGAGAGCATAAATTAATTGAGATAGGAGGACTGCATGGGGGATTAGTCGATGGCCAGCTGCTTAACCGGGTAGGTAACGGATTGCAACCTCTAAATCGGCGTTCGCGAATTTAAATCTCAATGCAGTAGACGATACAGTGCTTGTAGCTATAGTAAGTGCTCAGTTGGTAAAGCAATAACATCTATCGATTGGACTGGGAACGACACGCTCTTGCACATAAAGGAGAACATCCCCTGAAAACAAATTTGAATCAAACCCACGTTTTCAATTTTCTTTACGTCTACATTTGTGTCGAAATGAAATTTTTTGTCTCACAAAACTAAAGCAAAGTTGCAATTCTTTTTGGTGAATGTTGCAAAATAATTTTTAGAAAATTACAAAATACTTATTAGCTGCATACCTGTTCCAAGTCCTCTTAGTAGTAAAATGTACTCATCCTCTTTGTGCAGCTTTTTCACGGTTAGGATATATCAGCACGCAACTAATTAATTGCAAGGCAAACAAAAAAAGAAATGCTGCACGACTTTCCTTACGCTCACAGTTCCGTCTCTAAAGAAATAGTCGCAGTATTCCCGCGTATTTATTTTTATTCAAAAATTTTTACTTTTACTGTAGTTAACTAATGTTTGGAAAAGGACATAGCCTTTTAATTCAAAAATTTGCTTATATCTGTTTCCATGAAACTCTCCACATTTCATCCTACAACAGCAAAAAAGTCACATGTTGTCAAATATGTTAATTAAAATTAATTAAAATATATTAATTAAAATTGATATTTCGTCTATCCGCTCTGCATTTTAGGTTTTCAATTCACGAAAAACCTTTGTGTGCAGGTATTCTCTTCTCATTCTCTTTCCTTCTTTTAGAATTCACCGCTTTCTTTAAAAACCGCTTTATGAGAATTTTCGCAGTATTCTTCAAATATAATTTCGTTCTTGTTAGCTTTACTTTCGCTTTTGTATCGTTTTTTACAGATGATGAGAGAATCAAGGCTTATTCCTTCTTAACAACTTGGTTGTCAAAGATTTTTTTATACATTAAACTATTCACTTTTGACTGGCATTCTTCTCGAAGGAATTTCTTTCTTTCACCATCACTGGTTCTGTTGTGGAATTTTCAACTCGGCGGCGATTAAGTGAACGTGGCCCGGTTGGACGATGGTCTGGACCGGACTGGACAACGAGCGACAGCACATGAATTAAGGAAAATAAAATAGCATATATCCAGCTGAACGGTGGGCAAAGGAAGGAGGTCGACTGGACGGGGATCAGCTCAAAGCAGCGGTTAACAAAAGTCAAGTCATACGACGTGGAGGAGAATAGTGATAATGCCTTCTGAGACTTGTGAAAGAAGGTACGCTTCTCCGTTGGACTCCATCATAAGCTTGCACCAATTTTTTCATATCTTGAGAATAATTTAAATATCGAATAAAAGCTGCAAAAATTATGGCCAAACGTTCAGGATTATTACTGCTTTTCGATAAGGCGATGAAAACAATATGACTTAGTCCTGCAACGAAATGTAAATTCCATATTTTCCAACTTTCTTGTACAGCAATCAAAGGACGATAAGTCCAACAGGGAAAGTTGAACGCAATTTGACAAGTAAATATTTCATGTGCTTTTGAAATTTTGCACTGTCAACTTAAATTATATAACAGATTCACAATAAAACTAAAAGATTCTTCAAATTTGTTACATATATTTAACAATACTTATTGCTTGGAAGAAAGTGTATTTGTTTGCCGTTTGGTATCGACAAAAGGCAACTTATAATTATTTTCGTGAACTTTATTTGCTTAATGGTAGGCGTCCCAAAATGCGCTTTTGTCGGAAAAGAACGATTTGTAATTAAAAGTTTAACATTTTCTACTAATTGACAGCCACATCTTGAGGTATACCACAGAAAGTGATGTGTGAAATAATACATCTCGGGCAAATGGCCTCCAAAGCTTCTCCGACATATAGGTAAACTTTTGCTTAAATTTTTCATGATTGATATTCCGTTTTGTAAATGATTACATTTATCACTGCAATTAGCCGACACTTGAGCAGACGGGCTGACGAATATTTCTGAAACGATCCAAATTTGATATTGAGTAATAATATGTAGGCTTTTTTTTGAGTGCTGGAAACGTTTTGATAAAAGAATAAAATTTTGATATTCTATAATATTGAGTAGCCGTGGACGGTTTTTTCTATTTTTGTACAGGTGCTTCAGGGTATACATACATACATACAAATACAGGTTTTTGTCGTGGTAGCCGTTGTAGTTTATAAGTAACCAGCAAAAAGCGAAATTCTTTTTATCTTTGAAGTCAAAGGTGATCTCAGCTTATGTTATTTTATGGTTCTGTTCTTCAACCGTTTTGGCCCAATTTGTATACCTGGGTGTAAAAGCTTTCACTGTTTTCATTAATTTTGAGGCTGATAGTTGTATTTCGCGACTAAGAGAATGTGTACCAGACAGACAGATATACGGACATGTTTAAATCGGTTCAGTATTTAGTGTCGATCAAGAAAGTCTGCACTGTAAGGTAAACCGTCTTTTGTAAGTTAATGTTTTTTATTGAGATGGTTTTGAAATTAAATTAGCATTAAAAAAGCGTTGAATTGTAATTTTTAAGATAGTATGTGTTTTATTTACAATTCTTAGGAGATCTATTTACCAATTATTTACAGGACCTTATATTTACAAAGCTTTAATTATCGTTTTGATCTTGTTTATTCGAATATTGCAATTCAACTCTCTTGACTTGACTTTCTCTCGGCTAACTTTTCGATTCATTTTTCGACTGGCTTTGCTTGGCACAAATATTCTGCTTACGTACTCTTTTACAAACAAGTTACCATTATCTAAATTCATCGCGATATCATCAAATATGTCATTTTCATAACAACACTTTATGGATATTCTGAAAGTTCCTTCTAGCTGACGGAGTAAATATAGTCCTTATCTTTCAATGATGGGTGTAAAAAAAAAAATTAAGTTTTCTCTATAAATAACAACGGAAAAGAGAGCAAAATATAACATGTAAAGATATTAAACGTATATATTCTAGGAGTAATTAGAAGGGCAGATAGAAGCATAGGTTGCTTTTATTTTATGGGGCCAACAAGTTGTTTTTTTTGTCCTTAGTTTTTCTCTCTTTTTCCATAATTCGTCATAACATATATTTCGAAGCAAACAAAAACCCAAATAGTGCATATAAATCGATTTTAAGTGAAACGATTTGACGCCTTTGCGAAGTCAATGAAATCATTCTCCCTGTAAACGAGCTACTACAGTTAGGCACTGCGTAGATTTTACAAATAAACATTTTGCTGTAATAGCTTTTCCGAAAATGTTGTATAAATAATTTTGTTGGATTAAGTGTTTCGAAAGAAGTGCTCCATTAAGCAAAGAATACTGTATTTGTTTTAAAAGTTATAGAAACTGTTTTCTATCTAGACATCTTAATTGTTTAACAGTAAAGCAGTGCATGATTTGTTTCTGGATTAACCTTAACACTGAACCGCGTGTGCATACATGTAGATATCGTCTGCTTGAACAGAAGCCTGTTACATCCGGGACGGTTTGGAAATTTACAATAAAAGAGTATAAAAGTGCTAACCTCACTATATAAAAAACTATTAAGCATAGAAACGTGAAAATTTGTTAAAGAAAACAAACATGAAATCAATGTTTGCCTTGGGAAGAATCTTAGATACCCATCACCTAAGTATTTATTATATGCAAAGGCTGCTCATATTTACACAAAGCATTTGCTTGATTCTGCTTAACATTTTGTATTATTCATCATATTTGCTTTGTATTGAATATAAATTTCCTTATGACTGCAAATATGTTTGTACGCATATTTTCAAATATAGTTAATACATTTCCACTTAATGCGCTAATATGCTCGATAAATTTTCAATTTTTTTTTTTTTTTTGCAAACTTGATGATTACGACTAAGAATGTCATTCTACAACACTTTTGGAGATATTTACGTTGTACATATATATCATATATATGTAGATGGGATATAATTTTATCTCTCCACTAATGGCACGAAAGTGTTAAGCGACTACATCTGTGCAAGATTGGTTAGAATGTGCGTGCCGTAGTTTTCGCTTCTAGACGTGCCCACAGGGTAAGGGCCTCCGTGGTGACATATCGATGTATATATGACGAACTGTAAATTAGAATCAACAATATAAGATGTGAATTTCTGTTTTCCTGTTTAAACAGTCATATAAGTGTCCGATTGAGTTTGGATTCTGCGCATATGATGTTCAATGTTCTTTAAATATTTTTTCCAAACAGTCATTTTTGTTATGTCAATTTATAATAATGCAATTTGTTGCGAAGCGCATCATTGTTTATTTTCTAATCAGCACCAAAACTAAAGTGTGTTTACTTTAGTTGGAATATCTAGTAAATTCCTTAAGACGAACCACAGATACCCAACATCCAAGTACCAAATGTTAGTTAAGCTGCAAGCTCCCAACGGAATATTATCTATTTTCGAAATGAAAAACAACCCGATATCAAACAATCAAATTTATTTTGATTAAAAACGTAAATTGCACCGATGTCCAGAGGAATGAAGGAAGGCATAAGATGAACAGTAGAGAAATAAAGATAAAAGTAAAGAAATGTGATCAAATTTCTTTTTGCCTTTCATTTTCTTGGCAATGTCTAAATGCATCAAGTGTTATAATAAAGCGCTTATACTATTATTGTTTAGTAGTACTAAAGAGAATAACAACTGTCTGATCATTAAGGCGAAAAGTCTTACCCACATATACATATATATAAGATGTCAAAACACTGCTGCACAGTTACCTGCGCTGCTTACACAACCAAATTGCGACAGGTGATGATGTTATTCCTACTGCGGTGTTGATGATACAATATGACGACATACATGCAAAGAGCAAGTAAAACAGTGCTAACAATAACAATAAGTACAATCAACTTTGATATACATACTTGCAGCACTTTACTCTGTTCGCCACTTCTCTCCACTACTTGATTTAATTTGATGACGACGACGATGAGGACGAATGAAATGACGACGGACAATGATAACGACGATGATGGCAATGACAATGGTAATAGTGATGGTGATAATGATGATTACGGCGATGCTGAGGGTGACGATGACGGTGAGGATGATAATGATGATTAGATGTGATTATTGTTTACCTTTGTTGTTAAGCACAATCAGAATTTCTGTATGCGCATACATAGACATTGACTGTAGTTTTCTATAATTTCGTTTTTTCGCTCTTGTGTTCCTTACTTTTATTTCTTGCTTATTTTCAACAGTAACAGCAACGCAAGTAGCTTCTTTTTTTTTTCTAAATACATTTTGTTAATTTTATTAGTTAGGCTTCATGTTAAATTCTGCGCTTTAAACAACCCAAGCAAAACGTCTTTCTCAACAAACCAATTGCTTTCGTATGCGTTTGTAACTAATGAATTGAAGCATTTTACTTTTCTAAAAGTTTTGAACCTTCCGAAAAGCAGTCTAAATATAAACAACTCATCGAACACCACTCCATGGTGATGATTAAAAATATTCCCATAAACTGATTACTAAGCCAAAAATCCACGCCACAAAAAAAAAAAGAAAAAAAAGGCATTTAACGAACTGGAAACAATCAACAATAAAATTTAATTAATGTGCCTTTGGTCGGTTTTGAAATTATGACAATCACATGCTCGCGAACGTATATATGTATACATAGGTGATGGAAATGGTTCAACACCAAAGCGAATAATGAATGCGGCGAAATAGACCGAACTGTGTTTTTTAGTTTCGGTTTTCTATTCACCGGCAAAACTAGTGTGCTAACTTTATTTTTTGATCTGTAACCACTGAAAATAGGCTTTGATTAAAGCTTGCACTCCATGTTCCGACCGTTGTTATCAGAATAGTATGCAAAAGGTTTTAAACGCAAACAAAATGAATAAATAAATAAGTAAAAAGAATAAAATGCAATAGCATTTGATTCATATAAAATTTTCCTGACTATATTTTAGATATTGAAGGATGCTATGGAGCTACAGTTAAGTGTTAATAGGAGTATATTTCAATAATATGTAAACGCTTGTGGTTACGCGAGGCAAACATGTATCGAATGTAATAAATTTATGTTTTTCAAAAGGGTCATCATCAGTATGAAGAACAAATTGTTATGTGAACAGACTAAAGGATTCAGTTCAAACGATGCAAATAAGAGACTTTCGGTTCATTTTTTTTTTTTTAATATCTTGCTTCGGAGCTATATTGCGCATGATTGTGTTTATGATATTAAGTTTAAATCATCCAAACCGCAAAAATGAATCAATAGCATGAAAAAACCTCAAAAAATTGGTTAAATTATTGTTACATAAGTAATAAAAACTTTCGAATAATTCATCTGTACCGCAAACTATAAATAAGTAGTGCTATTCTAGTTGATAGTACTTACCTAACTTTTTAGCGATTACGAATCATCGGAAGGAAGTTCGTTTCATAAATTCTTAATATTTGAATTGGAATAAATGCCCATTAGAAAAGCATGGCATATGGCGTACCTCATCTAGATAAAGAAATGATGGCTGAGTTTTTGCTATATTTTTTGCTTAGTTAAGTTTCGCTTCTCAGCTGTGAGGTTCAACCAAGTCAAAACACTAGAGTAGAATAGGGTCCATCCTACATCGCGCCTGCGACTTGTCAAAATTAGGTTTTTTATAGAGAATGGAGAAAGAAGTGATCCGATCCGGAACATTTTCCATAACGTTCACTGTTTGCCCAAAACAAACCTATTAATCGCAATTTTTGAGATATTTTAACGAAATTTGTGAGAAAAATCGGTCGTTTTGAGAATTTTCCAGTCTTCGGTCTTCTAAATGTTGTATGAAAAATGCAGATGACATGATAGGATATAATATTTAAGAGTTTGCATTAGTAACACATGATATAAAAATGCAGAGCTTCGACAAGAAAATTTGCCGATTGTGTCCCCCCACGATATTCACTTTAAAGAAAATATTCTGCGAAATTCCTATAACAACTTTAAGGTGCGGTGATGATAAGTTCAGTTTAGACAGCTTACATACTCGACGGCTAGTTCTAACAGAGCTCTCCGTCTGACGTATCCAACTTTTCATGTCATAACGATAAAGTTCGCATATCATCCATCTCTAGCGATGGATACGAAAAAATGTACATCTTCTACATTCATTTAGAAAAATGTTTTTTGTTTGCAATATGTTGTTGTTTCTTATTATAATTTTCAAATGTCAATTCTTTATCAATTTCACAAACATTTAAGACAACGCATTTGACGGCCAATGGGCAGTGACAATTGTTAGACAATTGCTCATGAAACCATGATCATAATCGCTTTCCGGTTATGCATTTTTACAAGGATTCTACGAAACAACAGCATGACAATGACTGATTTCATTTAAATCGACGGACAATTTTTAATGGCGATGGTGATAGTGACAAGTGAAAGTTTCGATTTCATTGACAGCCAATTAATAAATGCAAGCAAGTAAATGTAAGCAAGAAGAAAAACAACCTATATATAAATATAAAAATATATATGTCTATATGAAATTAACAAATATATGTGACAATGAGTGATGTAATACCATTTCATATGTCGGCCAGAATGATCGATATTAATTTTCGTTGCCGTTTGTGACAGCCAATGTCACAAAAGTTTTGAATATAAGATAGACAATCGCGTGCGCGATAGTCAAAACCTGTCCATAAATTGTTGTCTGTTCTCATATCATGCACGCATACGTTAGACAATGTAGTGTTAATTAAAGCAATATATGATTGTAAAGGCGCTGGGTAACAATAAACAATCTTAGTGCATTATTGCGATGTGGCCTAAACAGCAAGCTACTTAATGCAGCAGTATAAATAAAACAACAACAACAAACATATATATATACATATACATATATATATATATATATATATGGTGATGGTGGTAGTGCCGACCTTAGTAGTGATAATAGTAGCTGTGTACATATTGCATGAATGACAAAACAAACCAAATTTGTGGTGGTGGTGACTCAAATTAAATACAAAATTGCATATAAATTGCTAACATTATTATTAACAACAATGACAACGAACACAACCAACTCAAGTGACAACTGTACTCCCATATATTCATGCTTTTTATGTGTGCTACGCTTATACAATACGATCGTTATGATGGTGGCAGTGCCAGCATTATACACTTAACTAAGCCCCAATCACTGGCAAGAGACACGCAAGTTATGATCAACTTGCTTAGCTGCATGAAGGAGAAAAGAAAAATATTGTTGGTTGGATTGTGATTGGCGGCGATCGTTATGGACTCACTAACTTGCAAGCTGAGTATACGTTGGGATGTTCATATTTCATGGGGCCGCGCTGACTTTGAAATGTGATCTGTCCGTCGGTGTGTCTGCTTATTATTTCATTTCTAGGCAATTTGCATTATGTATAAGTATAAAGCATAGCATGAGATCTCCTTCAAGTCGAAACACACATTGCCAGCAATTGTCCACCTACGCTAAATATCATCATCATCATCATCATCACCATCATCATCATCATCATCATCATCATCATCATCATGATCATGATCACCATCATCATCATCCTCATCATCATCGTTATCGTCAAACAGAAAAACTGAAAGAATGACATTTAGATATTGTCTAAGATACGAAGACCAAAAGAAATAGTACTACGAACTGATCACCGCGCTCTAAGAGGTCCAAGTAAAACGTCATATCACATTGAATACTTTCCACGCTGTCAATCAATATATACGGTTGAAGAGACGGTTATTATGTCCATTGATACTGAATATGCAGATCTTTTGACCGATAATACTACCAAATAGACAAGTCTCAAACCATAACAGGCCTAATGAGCTACATACGGATAAGTGTCAAACTTGTCTTAACAACAATTTTAAACACAAAATTGACCGACTAGCTGCATTGTTCAGTTAACTGAGCGTATACACAAAGCGTTATCGGAAGATAGGTCAAATTGAACAGGCTTAACGTGAAGGTTATGAATTTTATAAAACAAAAGTTGACTAAAGTTGAATGAATGAAAATAGAATGAAAAAAGTGATCTATTTTTTATTTTTTTCATTTTATCATAAGTTTAATTTGTTAAGCAAATCATTTGCAATAAATTGATCAATTATTTTCTCCAAGATACCATTTCTCATTAGTCCTGCGGCAACCAGGCAAGTGTAAGCATACTTTTTTTTGGTGTTATTCTTCAACCAGTTTATTAGTAATTTATTCCCAACAATATAAATTTTTTTTGTAGGTCTGTAATAAAATGGCGGCCTTTGTACCTTCTGAGAGCCATATTCGTAATTGTGTACTTTTTCATTTTAACGCCGGTTTAAGTGCCACGGAAACAACAAGCAAAATTTGCGACACATATGGTGATGTGTTGAGGGTCAACAAGAGTCAACGTTGGTTCAGAAGATTTGCTGCAAGTGATTATGGCAGGTAAGCACCGAAATGGACGCCCCGGTCAATTCGATAACGACGCCTTAATATCTCCAGTGGTATCCGATCCAAGGTTATCTATACAGGAACTATCAAGAAGCCTTTGGTCTACCTGATCCACCGTACAAAGGCATTTAAAAGAAATTGGCAAGGTACATAGACAAGGTAAATGGATTCCGCACCTGTTGTGTGAGGCCAATAAAGATCTTCGGCAAACAATTTGTAATTCCTCACCAGTGCTCACCAGACTAAGCACAGATCCATTTATGTCTAGGATCGTAACTGGAGATGAAAAATGGATCCTTTATGATAACATAAAGCGATCGAAACAATGGTTGTCAGCAAACGGGAGATCTTTTCCAACCCCTAAACCAACCCTATCCCTGAGGAAGGTGTTATTGTGGATTTGATGAAATTGTTCCGGTATAGTGCATTACGAATTATTGAAACCTGGGGAGACAGTTACTGCTGACCTGTATTGTCAACAATTACAACGGTTACAGTCCGCACTCATAGAAAGAAGACCAGCTTTAATGAACAAAAAAGGTGTGATACCTCAACAAGATAATGCCCGTCCTCATGCAGCGAAGATTACTCAAGAGAA
This sequence comes from Glossina austeni, assembly GCA_000688735.1. Taxonomy (NCBI): domain Eukaryota; kingdom Metazoa; phylum Arthropoda; class Insecta; order Diptera; family Glossinidae; genus Glossina; species Glossina austeni. The sequence goes on from KK502787.1 coordinate 121,563, forward strand.
AATTAAGCGGTTAGGCTGGGAACTTCTACCGCAGCCTCCATACTCTCCAGACCTAGCACCGGCGGACCACCATCCGTTCAGGTCACTGGAGCATTCGTTATGGAATAAAAATTTTAATTTCTTATCCGATGCCCAAACGCACCTTGAGTTATATTTTAAGTCACGCCCACCCCACTTTTTCAATAGGGGGGTTGAACTTTTGCAGAAACGATGGCAACAAGTCATTGCAAACGACGGTGATTAAATAAACGATTAAAAAATAGAAATGTCGTTTCAAAAAAACATTTTGTCTATGAATGCAAAATTATTGATTAGTTATGGGTCCCCCTAATATTTTGAAAATAAAAATATCCTGCAAGTGTATATTTTCTTATACGTAAGATTTTCGTTTACAGACAACGACAGTACTGTCGCAATCTAAAAATAATTCTATAAGTTTTTGAACAAACAATTTCGTAAATATATGAATGGAGGGAATGTAAGGGATTGTAACATTAAAAACGAATATTACATAAGACGGACGCTGAATTTCAAGCACAATGCTTCTTTGCAAAAATGCGGCGGTTTAAGATGCACGATATATAATATATACTACATACATATATTTCTCATTCCCGTTTCTACTAACATGTCTGACTGACTTTAAAGTGGTCGAACGCTGTTTTACATAAGATTAGGAAATGAGATAGTTGCCTTGCCAAGAGGTTTTCAGGAGAAATACAAGCATTGTACAGGGATTAGAGGTGTTTTATGGAACAGATCTTAAATGTTCGGACCTATCCGAGATACCTGCATGCCCTCATATGTATATATATATATATAATTATATTATTTTTTTTCTGATATAATGGGGAACTTGTATTCTTTTGGAAATTCATTCCGCATTTTCTTCTTTCGACTTTTCAGTATGCTTTTCTTATTTTCTCTTCTTTATTTTACACTGGCATTTTCAAAAAATCCCTGAAATTCCCTTGTCTTCTCTTCTTTTGTCTCGCTTCTTTTTTCTTTTCTCTCCTTTCTTGCTCTTCTATTCTTTTCGCCTATCTTCTCTCTTTTCCGTTCTCTTATCTCTTCTACTCTCTCTCTTTCTCTCTGTCAGAGTTTCCCCTCCACTGTTAGTTATACAAGTACTGATGTCACGGAACATGGATATTAACAAATTTAAGTCATGGTCTTGTCCCACGGTTGTGTTGGATAGCCCTTTTTTATATCCGAACTCGTTATTACTTTCTTCAACTTTTCTTTCTTTTTCCCCTTTGTGGATGTATAACCGTTCTTTTAGGAGCACTTCGACTGGCAACATTGTTGTTGTTAGTACTATTACTGCTGATGCTGGCGCTGATACTGTGCAGTAGGCTGGTACAATTTTCAATATACAAACCTTTTGTGCTATTTCTAGCCTATGCGGAAGACTTTTAGTTTGCAATGATTTCTGTGCTCAAATGGGTGCGGCATAGATCATTTACGTATAGGCACAGAAGTTTCCGCTTAGCCTCTTTTGACCCCTTCATAATAATAATTTTGCACAAAGTGCTTGTGATTGCCAATGGTTTACGCGTAAACTTCTAACTACATCTAGTTTAACTACATATCAAGGTATTTGAGGTTAGCATTAAATTCATCGCGATGCTTATTGAATTGTATTTTCTACTGAGAAAACGTTTGCTCCTAAGATTAAAAAAAAAAAATTTGTAATATCTGTACAAAAATGGAAAAAATCGACCATGCCCACCTAATACTGGATGTCAGAATTTCATTTTTTTATCAAAACCTTTGTAGCGCCCAGAAGGAAGCTTCAGAGACTCCATATTCAGCGGCCTCATTGGTCAATGTCAAATTCTAGGTCCACGTAAACATAAGTCCGTCTATTTGTTCAGTCACTTGTGTGCGTAATTGATGTTCTAAGCATTCATGAAGATGTCACCTTCAAATTCTTCCACACAGGTTGGTACTGAAAATGGGTCAATTCGATCAAAGTACAGCGGCCCGCTATAGTAGCTGAGTAGTCTGCATTCTGAATTTTTGCTCATCACTCACAAACTGTAATAGAGACGCGATAAAAAAAGTGAATGAATATAAGCTGCTTCCGTCTTTCTTACTTAGGCTGGAAACTTTGTACACAACCCTCGTTCGCATAATATAAACTTACTTATTATTAGTCTACATCCCAATATTGACCAGCAAATATGTTTCATTTTATTAATGATCACGATATTGCGTAAACAAGTGTTGTGTGTCTTTGGTTTAAGGCGTAAAACATTTCTTGATAATGTTCATTCATATGTGTACAGTAATATTGCGTTAACAATGTTAAACTTGAGGTAAAACCTTTTTACGCTTTCCTTACAAGTGAAGATTGCAAATAAGAGATCTTCCTAAATTCATATATTGTTTATCTTAAATGTATTAATTATCGAAATGCTGATAAAATATTTTATCGATTTTTTTTTCTTTCGACACGTTTAATATCAAGTTTATTTTTGCGCTTAAATGATTAGAAATAGATGCAAAATTGTTGCTCAGTTAAGTGAATAGGAGTGCATGTATCTGAATATATGCATATTGTTACGGAAATTCTAAATCATGATTTTTCCCAAGTAATAATTTTCCTAGAGAGGGGAAACCCAAGTGCAAATTCGGGGCGTGTCATGCAGCTGCCGGCCGACGGAAAAAGTTCGGCGGAAAACCAGACAGGGAAAAACCCAGGTGGACATTCGCGACGCGAGGAAAACGATTAGCGGAAAAGCAGATCAACGGATTAAAAGTGAAGCCATGAACATTTGAATCGAAAAAGAATATTAGAGAGAATTGCCAAAGGAAAATGTAAATAATCCTACCGTTAAAGAAATAGATTGTAAATAAAGAAACTTGAAGTTAAAAGAATTTTGAAGTGTATTTCTCTTGAAAAGAATATCCACAATCTAGTGATACGGACCGCGTTTGAGAAAAGCGAAATTCAACAATATTACAATCTATGCATATGTATACATGATTTTTTCTCCCTTTTTTTATATTTTTTTCGTTGAACGTATTGATGACAAGTTATGAAAAACAAATATTTTCGAATTTTAATACATTTTTCATTTGTTCCCCGAATTCGTATCTATGCAAATAGCATTATAAATAACGTTAATGTTTCATAAAACCACCAACATAATTTTGTTAATATCATAAATCATAAACATGCATAGGTGTCCGTATGCCGTTTGTTCAGTTTACAGTCGCTGTTTATATGTTACAGATGTATGAACATGAAAGCATGTCAGAGTCCAGAGTCGCTTGGCTATACGTATATTGTGTTGATTAATTGAAAAATCTAAAAAATTCACACGCATATGTTTATATTCATTTATTTATTAATAACTGGTTATGAATAGTCAGTGGATTGCATGCCAATAAATTCCCAAATATAAGAACAGGTATCAGGTTCTGTGTCCATCATTGTGTAATTAAGCGTGTTAGTTTACGACCCGCAACGTTCTCTATGCAAATGGACGGAAAGTGAAAACAAATGATTTGATGATAAAACGATTAAAGGTGGAATTTTAAACATCTGTGGGTGCAGCTTTTTTATTTTTATTTTCGTTCTTTGTTTTTTGTGCTTCAGACGTATTGTAATTGTTAAAAGAAATCGACACTTGAGGGTCAGAATTGAAATATAAGTGCGATGTTGCATTTATTTTTCTTTTATTATATATTTATTTACACTTCGTCTATTGTAGCAGTGAAAGGTAAAACTTGGTACCTATAATATATAATAGTCTCTTCGCTGTAGTGTCACAAAATTTCATGAAGAGAGTTACACGTTTGTGACTTTGTCAATGAATAATTAAGTATGGCGGCTTCTTCAAGATTTGATTTATAAATAAAATATCAATTTCTCATGATAAAGCTTAAGAGTTCATTTACTTATTTATATTTCTCATGTATTATGCATACTGAATACACCGATTCGATTGGCTGTCCCGTATTTTAAAGTAAATTTCCAGTTTTAATAAAATATAAGGGATGGGTTTGCTTTTTTTAAGTAACTCAAATCCATTTACTTGAAATTCGGAGTATTTAGTGTTTTCAGAAGAGAAGAGAGGTTTGCGCTCATAAAACGGCTCGTGAGAGTGTACATAAAATATTTATGTAATAAATTCAAAACGAATTTTCAATAAAAAGATTTAAAAATGCTATAGCGAACCCCAGTCCCACACCGCTTCGATTAATACAGTAGTCATTTATCGAATGACTTCTCGAAATAAGTCGTTATACATTTATAAATGATCGAAAAAGTGATAAAATGAGTAAATTTATTGAAAAAGAAACTTTTATTAAATCCTATTTAAGAAGAGAAATTTTTGGCCCGGATGCATTGAAAATTTACAATTGCTATAAATACCTTAAATATGGTCGAGAAGCACTTGAAAATGAAGATTATGCCGCAAAGCGCTTAACGGGAACCGTTAATGAAAATGCCAACGGACGCAATGGCGTTATACATAGCAATCGTCAATAGAATATTGAAGACCTTTTTGATGTGGTTGGAACTATCAATTGGAAAAATTGACGCAGTTTTAAAGCACAAAATGCAATTTTTTTGTTCGCCTTCTAGTTGTGTTTTTTATAAGGATTGAGAAATTTCCTGGCATGGACGTCAATAGGTTGATTTGAACTATTTTTGCACCGATGGCTTTATTAGATAATGCATCCTTATGAACTCTTAAGTAATGTTTCTTTTTTCTTAAATTTCCAACTCGACACGGTTAAGCCAAATGCTGTAATGCTTGTCAATCTTAGATGTTCCAAGCGTTTCAAAAATAAAAAAGAGGCTATTGAATTCGCAGTTAGATGTACCGAACTAAACTAATGTTTATTATGCGCTCATCTCATCAGTCGTCAGTACAAAAAGTGCATTTTTATTTTTATTACTCATGTGTCTTCTTAAAATCGTAATATATTATCTTTGATATTTATTCGCTTTGAAAGTTTACTCTGCTAACAATTATTGCCCAGTCAAAGTCAAGTCATTTACGAATTTTGTACTAAGAGTTAACCAAGTAAAAGTTATTTGTATTATGGTAGCAATGAGGAAGTCTGTCAGTATACAAACAGAAAATTGAATCATCATATAATCAAGTCCTTTACAGGGGATATTCAGTATATAGAACAATATTATAAATGCATAATAAGCATTAGTTTATTGTAAGAAAACAATAAACTTTCAAATCGTAAACATTTAGCAGATTTATGCTGGCTCAGCACCTACAGTGATTTAAAATTTAAAAACTTGCCATAATGTTAAGATGGAAGATGAGATGAGCCGGATGAATGAGAAGACCATGATCTGCTGGCCTATTGATTTTGTCACCTTTGATTGTTTAATTGCTTGTCATAATCGCCCATTAAATAAAGAAACATTAGAATCATTGGAATTCATTGAATAAAGTCAACGTGCAAAGACCGGTAAATTTTTACTAACAGGAAGACATTTCCAGCTGCTTCTTTATTCTTTATATAATTAAATGTTACGGCTGAAAAACACATTACAAATTTGTGTTCCTTTGGACCGTTTAGGAAGCAAAAACAATAAAAGAAAAATAAGTTCTTTGATTTTTGAAATTTCTTTTATATGGCTTTACTCCTACAGTTTCGTTACTGTTTTTATCTATTTTACGCATGGCTTTGTGCAGTGAAACAATAAACATTCATATGTTCTTTCGAAATTTCATTTTTTTTTTTTCAATTTTCATTGATTTCTATCGACGTTTAGACAAATTGCTTAAACAATAGGATTTTGTTTTCTTTGTATCGTTCAAAAGCAGCTGCTATATAATTTCAACTATCGTTGCGAATTATTTTCTTTATATTTTATCATACTTATGGACTATCAATGAAAGCAAGCCATTATAACTGAGACTTAGAAAAATTATTCACATTTACTATTTTTTTATAGGATGATAAGCCCTTAAAAAATGAACAACTCATCCAATAAAATAGAAATAATACAAGTCTAAAATTAATAACTATAATACATTATATATTAAAGACACAATTGTCGGTTTTCCGAATGTTAGGAACAAAAGTTTCAGTAAAAGTTTTTATGTAAATTCAGCCATAATCGCGTCAACCATCATAATGACAACCGCTAAAGGAAATGTAAACAATTTGCGAAGAGACTTCACCGCATGCACCAACCACAATTTTTCGCAAATGGTAATTTTAAGCATACAATGCAAATACATTTACGCAAATATAAATGTTTGTATCTCCAAAGTAATTGCAAATTCAATAATGTGGACAGACTGTGTGGTTAAAACTTTAACTGTGCGAACAGGGCGCAACATAATCAACAAATATGTTAAATGAAGTTCGTATATATATTTTGCCACAAAAACTAAATAAACTCGCACATAAGTAATGAATGTAAGGAGGCCCTTATTTGGTACTTGATATTCGCTTTATTAATACTTTCACTATTTTATGAATTGTTTCATCCGTTTTACTTGAGTGTTCAGAAGAAGGCTTCCAGGATTCACGTAGATAGTAAATTTTCTTTTAAAGCAAATTGAGAGCTGCTTGGATAAAGTGAATGCAAAGAAAGCTCCTCAAATTTGGTTTTACTCATGGAATTGCAATTCAACACATTTACTACAATGACTTGGCCGAATGCAAGATGTGGACGTTTTTGAACGTCAACGTAAGATTTTGCGATTGTGTCCTTGACAACTGATTAGGCAACTTATAAAGGAGCAGTGGTGTTTGTTAAAGACTCATCTTTTTGATTGTAGATGCGATGACCTTAAGGTCGAATGAGAAAAGAGTCGTAGGTAGGTAACGCGATCTCCCTCTCTAACTTCCCCTCTAACACATAAGACGAGATGTCTCTTTCGTAGGTAATAATCCAGATTTTTGTTTCAAATTTAATTTTTGGCCTTTTGCCAACGAAACTTGCATTTCTGCATTAAAAACAAAAAAAAAAACAGCAATTGGTAGTGCGGTCGTTTGCTAAGAATGTGGGACACATCAAGAATGGGGGAATGCAGTTTTTCTAATTATTCTTTTTTGTCCATCTGTCTATGGCCAGTAGGCAAAGCAGCACGCATCCGAATCAAAAGAGGAGTACTTGTGCGCGTACGTTTGTATTGTTATTCGTCGCGTAGCTAGTAACAAGACTATTGCGTTTGACATAATTTAGCCTCCAACTCTCCTTGGAGAGTGAAAACATGTCTATATATTATAATATTTTTTCCTTTCAGTATTCTGAGCGATCTGCCTCGAATACAATGAAAGTCCTGGAAACAGTTGTCTGTGTTTCGTGGCCCTTTTAATTAAATCGTGACACAACGAACCAATGAGAAAGTTTGGTCAGTCGCGCAGCGGAAGTTAAACTATAGTCAATAGTTAATATCAGATTGTTTTTTTTTTCATATTATCGAAATGAATGAAAGGTTAAATCGAGTTTAGTCGACCCATTTTGAAAATTTTTCCAAAGGTTATCGTTTAGAAGATCATTGACCTAGAATTCAACCTAGTGCAATTTTAGACTTACTTAAAATTTCTGACTTGATTTACTTAAGAATCTTTACATCTCATGTTTTTATATCCTACACCACTTGTGGTACAAGATGGACTTGGCGTAGACCAATCTTTTATTATACCGATTAATGTAGAAAGTGATTCCGATTCTTCTGAGCTTGTCCGTCTGCCTATCCATTTTATTTTCTTGTGCTCAATTTACAGGTCGTAATTTTTGAGATATTTTGAAGAAATTTTGTACACCCACGTATTTTGGCGCAATGAAGAATATTATTGACCTTTCGTTTAATATTATAAGAGTAGTCAGAGGATCGTATTTTAACTGTTATATGAAATGAATGTTATAGCATCCACGACAATATAGATCATGTTTTTCAACTAGGAACGTGAATGCTATAGCATTCATTCATAGAATACATGAGAAAAAAAGGTTTATAATAGTTTCATTACATTTTTTATTTAACAGTAGATCTTTATTCGTCTGCATATATGAAAATTGATATATTAAATCTATAATTTCATTGTATGTATATGTGATAACAAAACTAAATATTTCTGTCCATCATTATGATTGAATGTTTTTAGGATTCCATATCCGAATTGGAGCTATTGTGATCTTCAGGAGGTAAGTGCCATTGTCGGAAGCACTCTCCAGGACAAAGTGGAGGTTTATTTACACAGTTCTGACATTAATATGATGTAAATTTTATTATTTTTTGCCTGTAACAATACTTGCACTTCAGGAAATATGTTTTACGTTTGTAATTTAAAGGTGCCGGAATTTTTTCCTGATAGTGTGCATCTTGAAAATGTCTTGGCAGAGTGTATCTAACGTGCATTAGTGAGTTGTCATTATCAAGAAAAAAGTCACTAGCATTTGAATTCTGTGGTATTTTTAATAGCATATTTATTAGATTTTCTCTATAATCAAGGAATCCAATATTTGAATCATTTATCTTCTTATAAATGTAAAAAGAATTCCATATAGAAATATCTAATAGATGGAATATAACCTTCTTATACAAACGGATAGATTTTTTAGATGAGGAAAAATACGCTATCATTTGATCACATCTGTCTATGCCAGACATATTTGCGTTATAATTACCAATCTCTATCGGCTTTTTCTTCGAGATATCATATTTTTTATGCACATCAATTAATTTGGGATGGTTTTCCGTTGTGATACAAATCACATCTCGCTTGTCTTTCCATTTATTAATATAGACGTTGCCCTGTCTTCTCCATATATGTTCCGCTTTTTTCCATTGTTTTTGCGTTACGACTTTCGGATTCATTTTGCGATTGGTACGTAAGGTTCCAGTGGTATAAGTTTTAAAACTAAGTAATCGATTGCTTAGTCCAACACTATTATAGTAGTTGTCCATAAATAATGAATGGCCCTTCAATAAATATGGTTCCGTTAGTCTCATAACCACAGAATCCACTACAGATAAGGAAGACACCTCATGTGTTACTTTGCCTTTATGTATGTCTAGATTGAGAGCATAGCCATCATGTGCACAAAGCTCATAGAATTTAATTCCATACTTATTTTTCTTTGATTTTATAAATTGCCGAAAACTTAGTTTCCCTCGATGCAGCATCATAGATTCATCTAACGATAAATTTTTTCCAGGTTTGTACGTCGTTTGAAATGAACTATTTACAAGCTTCAAAAGTTCGGAAATCTTAGCGCGATCGCGCTGTCTGGGATTCTTCGACAGTGTTTTTTCAAAACCGTCTGGGACTCAAACGGTTAGTCTCAAATGTCTAACTGAAGTAGATAATGAAATGTCGAAGCATTTACAATGCACATTGTTAAAAGTAAGAGAAATTTTCAGAAAAAAATGTGCAATGATACAGTCAGCTCTCTGTAAGAATTCTACGAAATATAGATGCTATAGCATTCACGTCAAGTATTACACTTCCAGTTTACTCAATGTGCCGGCTTAAGGAAATTTGTAAAAACACGGAGAAAAATAAAAAAAATAAGAAAGTACTTAATGAATCAATTGGTCATTACTTTGAACTGTATATTAATTACAAAAATTTAAGGTTACATGAAATTAAATGAACAAAAATTGGCATTCACGTCCGCGAACGTGACATTCTGAAAGCGAGCGAGCGAAATAGTTAAATATGGTTTTATAATAAAAAACTAAAAACTATATTTATAAAACAGCTTAAAATAACTTCATTATTATTAATAGTATAGGTCGGATTTACTTTCAGTTTTACTCTCGCCAACACATATAATGATAATTTTTTTTTGACAGGTAAAAGGTACTCAAGCAAAAGTGAAATGACTAAAATAAAACTTATCCGCAGATTAGTTTAATTTCTAATTTCTTGTCCCAGCAAATCCTGAAGACGTATGCTTTTGTCTCCATAAACACATTTTTTGCGAACGTTTTAGATTTTTGAAAATATTACTTTAAAAAAATGATCTAGAGAAGAAAATATAAACAGCGAAAAGGAAGGATAGAATAGCTTCACAGATAGAAGGAATGATGAAGTAACTGAAGGACGGCAAAGTGGAATGACAGAAAATACGAACGGAAAGACAAATGTCTTCGTGGAGGGATTGGCGTACGATTGGAATGACCAAGTAGATGGAACGATGAATGGATGCACGGAAAAATTTAGAATCATTGCAAGTTGGGACTAACGTACACTTAATAGGAGGATTGAAAATCCAATTTTTGAGACATGTATCGACGAAGCTAGATGCAGAGCTATATAAAACTGTCCTCGGGGAAATAGTGGCAAATAAAATGGCGAGAACAAGCCAAAGTCAAAACAAAGACATTTTAAATTTTCAATAAAAAAAACTCTATCTACAGATAAGTTAATAGCCAAACAGAGAACATTTTTAATTAAACATTGTCGACGAGTATATTTTGTATAAATTTAGTATCTACTGGTGCAAACCATTCAAATCTCAACATGCAGATCAGGCAAGTTGTATCAAACTAAAGGAACATTATATATAGTCTCATATTCATTTGGGAACAACATATTAACAACTTTATTGAAGATATTACATAGCAAAATAATGAAGATTTATTTTTGTACGTTTTGACCTTTTTATAGACTTGAATACGGTTAACAAGGTTCATATTGTCTAGTTATGCGTTGCCTTTTTATATTAATCACCAAAGGATGAAGTGCATACTCATTTTGTCGAAACGTTTGCAACCCACAAAATATATATATTCTTGATCAGAGTCAAATTCAAGATTGATTTAAGCATGTCAATTTGTCCGTCTGTGTGTCTGCGATGTGTTTCTGTAGCATCTATGTGTGTAACATTCTCCCGTTAGCGAAAATGAAGATATCCCCTACAAATTCGCAAGAGAATGTGAAAGTGACGTAAACTTTTCAAAAGACATTCCTACAACTCCTGCCAACACGACTATATTACGAAAACTTTTATTTTGAAAATACAAAAAATCAGGGGCATCCAATCCATATTATAGAGATTCAAAATTTAGCTCTTTGGGTATAACAGATTCGGTCACGACCGAATTTAATTTTTATACTTGTTTTAATTAAATGCAATTTTTACTATCTTTATATTAGGGACAAACAGATGTGTTTAATGTACAATTAAGACATTTGAGATTAAATAATATTTTTTTGTATTCGTACTTATTTACAAAAGAGTCGACGCTAAACGTTAAGACGGCTGTCTGACCCATTTTCGACTACGAGAACTAATCTTGCGATGACTATGCACTGTTGTTACCTTTCAACGCTTAGGTTTAATAATTTAAGTACTTTTATGAAAGAAAGGAAGTGGAGGGAAACGGGTGTGAAGGTGCAGGAGGTATAGCTTGTTTAATTCCTTTTCGAAGATCCCATCTGTTATTCAGCGATGATACACGAAGGTATTCGAACACGTCTTGTAGTCTATATATATATATACCATTAATATTGTTCCAAGCATTTAAAATTCGCCATCTTTTCTACAGCAACGTCCTTGGAAAGTTTTTTCTTTGTGTTGTACAACAATTTTGAAAAACTATTGCAAATTTTAAGTGGCTCATATTTGTAGACATTTTCTTTTCTTATGAATTTATTATTTATATTTTCAGGATTTCGAATTACATATAAAAAGCGCAAACTTCTGTATGAAGAAAATCTAATGTTACTGCACTTTTCTTGGGCAAACTTAATTGCATTTAACCGTCAGTGGTAATCGATGATGAAGCTACAGCGTTGTCTTAAAGTATTTAAGCCGGGCACTCGATTTCACAGATTTCGGGTAAAATTTCACTTGTTCTTTTATTTATTTCTTTGAACAGCTTTGACGGAACTAAACTCTGGATTGATATTTTTTTGGTTATCAAATTTTCTCGTTTAACGTATGCGCAAATAGACAAATTAAAAATGTTCACAATTAAATATCAAAATATTGCAGATCTTAGAAGAACTAACTGTATTTTGCAGTAAGCCAAAGGAAAAAGGAAGTCAATTTAAAAATAATTTCTCGTTTGCGGCTTATGAACAATGGACTCAGTAGGAACAGTTCTGTGCTGCGTGATGCTTGCGTTATTACATTTTAACCGTTCAGTCATCTCTCTTATGAGTAGTTAATTTGTTTTTGTTTCACCTCAATTTTCAACAGATTTCTTTTTAATTAATTTTAATTTAAGTACATACCGTTTATTACCTACCACAATGCACCACCTTAAAAAGTGTCACCGCCTTCCTGTTGTTATATGTATTTAAATGAAAATATAAAAGAGAAGAAAACGAAAACGATATGATTTATTGGGCTTACCATAACAGTACAACGATGCCAAACGCTGTGTTGGTGAAACAATTATTGAATAAACGAATATATATATACGAATATATATATATATATATATATATATATATACAAATATATATATAAATATAAGTATAAGTTATGCAATTTTCGCACGAACAAGAATTGTGAGTCTCATTTTTACAAGACAAACTGTCAGGCCGACACACAGATGAGTGAATGGATGATTAAATGGACAGACGTCTCACCTACAATTGCGATCATCACTGCCACGACCAGCACCACCGCCATTATCATCATGAACGCAATATTCAAGTTTGCTATCATTGTCACCAATCAGGCATGACACGGTTGAAACCGAAAAGAGTTGCTTTAAAAATTATTATTTCTTATTTCTTAAATTATAACATACATTAATCAACGCACGCACTCTCACTTATTTACACGTTTTACAAGTCAAGTTCTATCAAGTAATATGCACACTCTTGACATTCAACATCGAAAAAAATAATTTTAAATATACAAAAAAAAAGAAAAATAGCGATTGGAACGCGGACTTTTACAATCAACAGACACACACGGAGTGTCAAATACACATTCATACAAATTCCTACGCTTACATACACTACGCCTCCAACATTGCCAACAAATTGGCCGTGTTCGTTTAACACAACCAGACAAGCATAGACGATAATTAGAATTCATAACTCATACATACAGAATAGCACACGCAGCGACCGACATACATACGTAGGCCCTACTGTGTAGGGCTCCGCATGTACTTATATCTGATGCAGTTAAATTTTTACGAGTGATTTCGTTTCCGTGATGAGCATAATTGACTTTTATGATTGCACAGTTAATTGTCAATTTTGATGACGACGATAACGACGAACTCTATACGTACAATTATATGCGTGCACATAGCAGCTGGGGATATTTATATGAGTTTAACGTATTCCTTTCCTGTTCTTATCATCGATTTAACTCATATTCATCATTGTTTGTTACACACCTATGATTGCATTTTCGAGGAATCATTTGCTAAGAAAAACAAATCAGTTAATTACTAAATCTTAAAAACAATCACGCCATAATTATCGCGAATACAATGGGGAAAACAAAACTGAATATTATTATCAAAGATATAAGATCGAAGAATCTTGATGTTGATGATGAATATTAGACTTTAAGAAAATAGGATAATAGATACCTATTAACTCTAAAAGCTTTAGCTCTTCTAGAAAGTGATGACATTTTTTTTTGTTTTATTCCTTAGAAATCTTTTTTTGGGCATTGAAAGCAAGCGAGAAGATCAAATTTAGAAAATCTGTAACTTCAAAGGAAATCATCATTCTAACCATTTGTTTTTTTCTATTTACTATTTTTTTTGAGAGGTAGACCATGTCAGAAAAGCAATTGAGAACTTTTTTATACAATATTTTTTACCCTTTTTCCGTAAATCGGAACTTTTTTGCTATTCAAAGAAATATTTTTAAAATGCTTCGATTTCGTCTTCACGAAGTTGCTTCATGTTTTCACATTATTGCGAACATAGCAATTATCATCTAACATCACGATTCAAATTTTTTTGACTTGACTGACTTTGCCTTCCACAAATTCTCTGTTTAAATACCCTTTTACAATAAAATTACCAGTACATAAATTCCATGTGATATTATCGTATTAGTTCCTTTTTCCACAAACTATTGTCAATCTTTTCGCCAATCATCAGCTGTTTGAGAATACTTTACTTTATGTCGTCGGTAGGTAAATCATCAGGAATATATTTCCGGTTTTGCCGTTTCAAGAATTTCGTTGCCTAGCAAAAGGAGTAATTAAATGTGTGATTGTGTAGAATATAGCCGCGCGTCACAATTAGCTTAGAGCATAAAAAAAAAAAAAAAAACAAACCGTAACGCAGAAATATATGAAAATTCCTTCAAAGGCAAACATAAAGTAAAGTAAAAGAAATATTTGCAGTTTTTATGTACTGCCTGCCTACTATCTATATAGATCAATTAACATATATGTGTAAGAAGAAGAATTGAGAACAGATTTCAAACATTTAGATTAGAATGTGGCTATTATGCAAAAAATGCACACTTTTCTAATTCGTTGCAATGAAACTATCGAAAGTTGAAAAATATCTACAGCTAATTACATATATACTAATTATTAGTCCACTACTACTTAGAATGAATTTTTCGGTTGAATAATTGTTAGATCGCATTATTTGTTAAAGTTTTTAGTTGTTAAAGTAAATAAGAAAAACGGAAGATAAACATTTCGCCTAAATTTTAATTTCATTGTAACTGGTATCCAGGAGAACTGAAAGCCTTGATGAAGTCGAAAGTACAGTCTAGAAGTCTTGGTACGTTAAGGTACCATTTTACTTTTTGTGAATTTGAGTTTTCTTCGCTTCATAAACACCTCAGGTAAAAACTCCAATTCACATTTTATTTTCGCATTTTTCAATAAATAGTCACGTTTTTCAAGACAAAAAAAGGAAACTTCGTGGTGTAAAAGACAACATATTTTAAATTGAATGACATAATAAAATTAAATTTTATTCAAATAATTCTACATCTATGCATATGTTTGTTTTTTCTGTGGTTTTATTTATGTGTTGAATTGATTGTCAGGATTTATCATTGAAAACCAAACTAAATACAAAAAGAGAGATAATGTCATTCAAATCAATCTGCCGTTGAATGCCAACCAATTGCACACACACACACACACATACACGCTACATTGCGTGGTAAAACATATTATTTTATGGTACAATAAAATTGTGTACGGGCTGCTCTGTGTTTATTTTCCTTACGTTTCGATGCAATTCAAAACGCGACATTTTGAAAAAAGTGTTGCAGACTATAAAATTACAAACCAGCTTAATAGAGGTTTCCATTTTCTCGATTAGTGAAATTGAAAAATGCTAAAAATTATTGGTAGAGATAGTGTAGCTGTCGACTCACCGTAATTTAACATTTGTAAGAGAAATATTTCGATTCCCTTGAAGCTAACAAAAAAAATACCAATTTTTTCTCTTACGATTATACTCGGATGAGGATAGAATAACGCGGATTAGATTACAATTGTTTGCTTTTTTTTGACATTATTGTCACACATTCATTTAATCCCTACACGATAGAAGGTAAATAACAACATAGTAGAGTTTGTTTTGATTCTTTGGATTGTGAATAGATTTTATTGGCGAGCGAAAGCTTCTATTTTTGAAATCAAAATAAAACTTTTTTCTTAATAAATTTTTATTTGCTATGTTCGTAGCCAGTTTATTATTTTCGGTATATCTGATTTTTCTAATTTTTTGGTTTGTTTACTCTCGCTGTTGTTATTGTTATTTTTTGTTTTGTTTTTACTGATAAATTATTATTTGTCAATACTGCTATTATTAGTAGGAAACAATAGCGATACAAAGAGCCATACAAACGAAATGGGCAAAGCACCAGCATAGAAAATCAAACAATACCTACCTATAAGGTTGACAATAGCGATATTGAGGCAATGTTTGGCTTAAAATTTTTCAAAGGGCTTATTACAGATTATCTTTCATCATTATTCCGATGAACCTACATCAAGTACTTTTAACAAATGCACATTGAATATATGTATATATATATATATATATATATATATGTGCATATACACTTTCATGCAATAACATTATTAGTTTAATGAGATTATGACTGTGGAGAATTGTTAGCAGAAATAACGAAAATGAAGAAACAAGGATAGTCGTATCGTCGTTTCCCAACGTCGTTCCAATGTCCGTTCCAATGTCCGTCGTAAGTGAACCACCTTTTTTCAACGCTGCTGAAAAAAAAAGACAGGCAGAAGAAAAATTTTCAAAGGTGGTCTCTATTAATATGTAGCTTTGAAACATGTTTATATCGCAATTGTGCTTTTAGTTTCCACTTTTTGTCCTTTTGTGTACACAGTGAAAAAGGTATGGTGATCTTTAATATTGGCCAGTGTTTCGCCACAAGCAGTAAATAGTGCCTGTGATGGTAGTTGAAAGGTTTTAGCAATTATTTCCTTTTAAATTTCCATGGCTTTTAGCCATTGAAAAACCATCACATACGGATTAAAATGATTCATCAAATTTCAGTTCAAGCGAAATGCTTCAAAGAAAGTTTCATAACCGTGCTTAGCGGACAGTGCTATTAGATTATTTGATAAATTTTAATCTCTCATAAAGTCTCAACTTTGTTATACTAATTGCATTTATTTAATATCTACTCATATTGTAAGCTGTTAACGTTGCCTCTTTCTCTCTATATATATACGCCTCTCTCCCTTTCTGTTGTTCTTATAGATTGCCTACAATAATCTTTTGTTTTTTGGGGAATCTTTAAAAAACGGACAGATATATATGTATGTCATATAGTAAAACTTTTGAAAAAAATGAAGTCTAGAAATCGTTTTCGCCTTGGGATAAATTTGAGGCATTCATTATTCCAAATTTATAGATAGAACATCAGGAGATTATATTCGGCTGGGACCACCTAGGTTTTGATAACCATCGTTTGCACTTAAAAATTAAAAGGAGGAAATGAAATTTCGATACTTGTTTGGATTCTGTTTCGGCCGATATTCTTCATATTTTAATTTAATTTATGTCACCAGCAAAATATTTATCACAGACATGACGGACGAATATATGGACAAACGACGAAGATGGGTATCTCTATATCGATTCCGATTTTCATACTAATTACTAATATAGGGTCATTACAAGGTTTCAGAAGCTTGCTCGTGAACGTTACGAATGTTTTATCGAAGGATATATACCCTTAACCTTCGAAGATGATTTTAAAAATCAGGACTTTCCTGTGTTAAAATTTAGTTACCGTTTAGCAGACCTGAAGATACATATACCAAATAAGAGATCAGCTATGGATCGTGAGTAAAAAATTTTTGGGTTTTCATTTTAGTCTTAAATTCAAATTGAGATACTAAGCAAAAATTAAACTTGGGATCTTTCAATGCAAAATGATGGGTATAATGAAAAGAACTATATTTGATATCTTATCCACATATCCAGAAGAAACAATTTGCTTATGCCTGCGTATATATGTAACTTGTACACGTTTGGATTCTCTTTCGCAATGAAACGAACCGACAAGGGAACGGCCGTGTTCGACGGTAAGCAATGTGTGCGTGTACTTGTTTATTTATATAATGCTTGTGAAATTGAGTACATAATGTACACGTGCTTTTCTTATATAAAATGAAAAACAAGCATTCGAGTTCGTAGCATTTAATAATAAAAACGTAAATACGAAAAGAATTCGATTATAAATAATAGTAGCGAAACCACATCGCCTTATTAATAATCTTTTTAGTCGCGAAAAAAAGTAACGAGGGAAATTGCATTGCTATTATCCCCTTAGGTAAATCATTCCTTGTTGTGTATTGCAAATATTCCACTTTATGCGGAATTATTGTGTAAGTTCCGATTAGTCTTATTTTACACAGTGGTGGGCAGACGTCTCTACGTGTTTTGCATAGGTACACACTCATGAAGGCTTGACTTGATGGTGCCCGATAGCATATGGAACGTGAAAACGTCCGTGAGTAATTAGTCTCCGAATACCAGTGAAGATAGATTTATGAACGTATCGCCCTCCGGCGAGAGCGGGAGCGAGGCCTATCTCAGGATTTCTTTGAAAGACTGAGGTACCAGTTGCGATGTAGCTCCACACCGAGCAAGACTTTTCTCGTGTCACTGGCTTATCAAAATCACCACGAGACTCCCGCAATGGGCCATTCCTGTTGTCAGCCTGAAACTGGAAGATTGCTTCGGTGGCTCCTGACACCCGGACACCTGACTTAAAGAGTCAGCTCACCCCCCATTAGTAAGTACCTGCCAGTGCAATACAAATAGCTAACGCGCCGAATGCATTTACAGTCGCAGTAATACGGATGGTCAGAGTACAATTGTATTCATCATTGGTATATCGAATTCTCTAAGTTCTCTTTAAATCTCCAAAATTAAAGTAAAAAAGCCATTTCCATAACACACGTTCCTAATCTTTGGACTGACTGCTACACAGGCAAGTCACTGCTAGTGAACGGCTTCTTTCATACAGGAATGTATTCAAAGATCCCTGACTCGTGAACAGAAAATTCTAAAGTTAAAGTATCGGTGATCTTTCGCAAACGAAAAACCACAGATAACGTTAGAAGTAATTTTGTCGTTCTCATTCTCGCATTTTTCCAACGAAATTGCTAAGAGACACGGACCATGCCACGAAGTCGCTATAACAACGACTTAGGTTTCCTAATATTTAGTCTCGCTTCTTCCTCATATGTTAACTTGTCGTGTAAAGGCAAACCCCTACTTATCCTACAGGCATAGCTAATGTGCAATACTTCAGGATCCAATGACGGACAGTACGAATTTCAGTGAAATCCAAAAAATTGACAATCAATTTGCTTTGCGATATCCAAAATCGGATTTGAAATTTTTTTTTTGTAATGGCAGCCATTGTATAATGGTATATACGCAATGAATGCCGTGACATCCATGACGATACAATTTTTTAATTAATTGTTATTATATTAAAGCATATTATATAAGCATAAAATGAAGTGAAAAATAGTTGGCTTCAAAACGACCATTATTTAATCATTTCGCCTCACATATGTTATAGCATTTATGTTCGTCAATGTGTTAAACTTGGTTTGTGTTCTTTAGCTGAGAACTGCTTGTTAATTTTTCACATTCCAACAGCGTAAATAAAACGGACAGAATGGAACGTATATAATGCAACCGTCGATGTGAATTTTCGTACATTACAAAGTGAAGGATAATTTTACTATAGGAAGTAAAGAAATTGCCTTTGTTTTTGGGAAAGTCTTGAGTGTCCATCATTTTAAGCTTGTAGGTAAATATCGGCTGTGAGTTTTGCACTGCCTGTCTAGATGATTACGATATTTTAGGATGACGTCGCCCAAACCGATTAGGTTGTAAGCCCTTTCCTTTTTTTCAGTTCCTTCGATTATTTAGCTGACTAAGTCTGTCGAAAATGCAATTTTGAGCGTTCTATGATTAGCATCGGTATACACTGGATAACTCAATAATATGAGATGAAAAATTGTTATTTTATGTGGAGAAAAGTCAAAATGGTCGAATTTAGCCGTTGTGTACATTGATAACGCGCATTATTTTATAATTTTCACCAATATTCGTTACTGACTTAAACTGAGATGGTTTACAATCTAATTCCAATGCCAAATGTAAAGAAATTTACACAGTAGATGAACATACGCAAGAAGAAAAGTTATATTCTGTAAATTATTATAGGTGTACAGTAAACTTTGTCAGTTACCACAGATGAAATTAATGGGTTTCGCCAAAACACAGAAACCTCAGCCAAGAAGTACTATTAGATGTTTTGCGCAGTCATAATATAAAAATAGAAAGTAATTTTATAATATTACCCGCAAATAATGAAAGAGAGAATAGATTACGTAGTGGGATAGATGATCTCAACCTGAAATTGAATAGTGAAGAGATTTCCGACAATGCATACGATGCCAATGGATTATAGTAATATGGAAAATGGCAGCAATAATAACGAAGAATATTTATTATGGCCTTGGACTATGGACGATTATAAAATTGAACGCTGTTCAGAATATTATATCATTGTGATATCTATTAATTACTTACTTCGCAATAATAATTAAATAGCTTTTCAAGCAGTGGCTGTTTTTTCCCATGTGACCTAGGAAAGCTAAAAAGATAAAGATATTCGTTTTAAGTTGTGTCTTAATAGCTCTTAATAGTAAATCTTATACTAATTATTTTAAAAACTAGTATACAATATATAGGAAGATGTGAAAAAAGAAGAACAAAAACAGAGTAACAAAGAAAAAAAAAAGCATGTACATAGCTACCACAGAAGCACACCCACAACAAGAACAGATCAAGGTTGCAAATGTACCCCTAAACCACTGCAAAAATGCATAAGCTTAGCTTGCTTTAATAGTCCTTAAAGAAGCCCATATTGAGAATAAGTGATAGACATTTTTTAGGTTTCTGCAAACAACTCTGAGCGGGCTAAACAGCTCATAATAGTCATTACGTTGACTAAGTTTAATAAAGATAAAGTGTATAGAGAAGCGATTAGGGCAATTAAAGCTTATCTCACCAAGTAATGCTGGGGATTCCATAGTACCTTTTATGACCTTTCTCAAGTGACGATAAGGATAACATAAGCAATAGCAGATTCATAGGGGGAAAGAGAGGCACTCGGGTCTCAACCCAAATTCCTTAGGACAAACAGCAAGAATTGCGTTTAAACAGATTCAATTGAAACTATATAGCACCTATAGGAAGGAGACCACACAACAGAGACATACTCAAGTATTGGTCTAACCAACCACATGTACAGCCTTTTCGTAATGTAGGGAATGGAAATCCTCCAACTTGTGCGAGTCAATGAAGTACTGAGTAATGAACGACTTCCTTCTGGAGAAAGAAAGCTTCTTACATTTATTTAGATTTAATTTTATAAAATTTAACCAGCACCATGCAACCAAATTATTTAAGTCAATTTAAAGCTGATGTGCTTGCGATTCTATGAAAAAGAAAGAAAATAGTTTCACATCATCAGCATACATTAAGATCTGGCTGGATTTAATCACCGAGGGCACGTCACTAATGTATAAATTAAATAAAATGGGTCCTAAGTGGCTACGTGGCGTCACGGGGAATTCATCCAAAGTGATGAAAATATACAAAACCTTGAATGATCTATTGTGTGTGTAAGAGCTTATCCATTTCACTAAATAGAGACGGAAGTCAGAGCCATGGAGTTCGAAGATCACTAAGTTATGGTTAACCAAATCAAACTCTTTACTAAAATCATTGTACATGACATCAGTGCGAAAACCACTGGAAAAGGCTTTGAAAACATGACAAGTAAACTCTAACAGATTGGTGACCGTCGATCTTCCTTTTCGAAAGCCATGTTGGAGTGGAGAAATATTCGATTTGATAGCAAAGGCCAAATGCTGAGTAACAGTTCGCTAGACAGTTTAGGCAAGACAGTCAACTTGGCAGTGCCTCTGTAGTTCTCAACGAGTTGTCTACTTCCGCTTTGTGCTTTGCGCTTTTCGAAAATTTTTTGAAAAGCTTGTTTTTTCTATGCTTGTATTATTTAGCTGTCTTACTAAACCACGGCTGACACCTGCTTCGAGGTCGGGACTGCTTGATCGGAACAGATGCAGAAATAGCTAGATTTAATATGTTGTGGTACGATGACAGTGAGCTTTCAATACTTCCAGCTGAGAAATCCAGTATAATATGTGACAGATGAAATTTTATCAGTAAAATATTGATTTTATAGAAATCATAACATTTATTTGAAAAAGTTGGATTTGGAACGTTAAAGCAGTTCAACGAACCATCATGTTTGTGATGAAAGGAGATACACATTGCTGGATGATAAGAATCCTCCCGTAAACTAAAAGGTGGAGAACGATTTACACTAATCTCGGGGATATTGGCAACGCGAAGATCAAGCAGTCTACCATTACAATTAAGAGTGCGGTTGCATTGAACTAAATTATGATCAATTAATTCGTTAAAGAAAACAACAGGTCTATCATATGTTGAAGTAGGAATCAAACAGCCAGAACTATCACTGTAACACCAAGTGACTTGAGGCAAATTGAAGTCACCCAATACAACGACTATATCGGTGGGTCTAGAGCGCTTGGCCACTTCACAAATGAGGGCAGCCTGTTTCATGTATATGGAGATATCAGAATTTGGAGGAATATAGGAACAGTTTACATACAGCTGTTTATTAGGAATACTCGCTCGAATGGCAATAAATTAAACACCGGGAGTAGTAGAAAATTCAATTGAATAGGACGGGACTGACGGAGATATGGCAATTAAAACACCACCATCAATGCGATTCAATCGGTCCTTTCTGAAAATCTGGAACGAATTATGGAAAAGTTCCGACGAATGTATATCAGGTTTTAACCAAGTTTCAGTGATGGCCAAACAGGAAACCTCCGTGCTCACTGAATATAGGAAAGTGGAACGAATTTTTAAATTTATGCCACTAACATTTTGATAAATGAGAGTTAATGAGCCTGGAGAAACATTTAGTTTCTTCAGCAAGCAGAGTGAGTGACGCCACTGGGACGGGAAACCCTTGCCACTTCAGCGTAACTAATACAAGAAGAACTTCCCGGCTTATTTTTAACGTTTTTATTATCAACCGACCCAACAATAGCAGAAACGCTAACGTTCATTGTAGACATTGTGGGAGCGCTAATTTGAATCAACAAATCAGATTTGGGAGAACTCGGAGGTGACGTACCACACGCCACGCTACGAGTTGTAATTTTACCAGCTGGGGAAGAAAATGAGTGCGCAGTATAACGACACTCAGCAAACGTAGTCTTAATTTTTTCAAACTTATCACACAAGGAGACAAGATTTTTGCTCAAATCTAAAAAACTATTTTTCATCTCCGTTCGTTAATCTCTAGTAACTTATTATAATCGAGAAATGATTAATAATCCAAAACTAGTGTGTTGTATAACAATTTATACAACATTTATTTAGAAAATATTGAACGAATTGGATTGGATGGAAGGATGCATATTTCTTGCGCAAGATCATTTGTGTTAATTTACAAAAACCTTGGGATGCACACATTTTTTTACGCAATCAGTTCTAATACAAATTTAAAATCAATATCGTTAAGCGGTATGGAATGCCCGGACAATATCAGTTCCTTGTAAATAATTTGGGCTTCGTTACCACTGAATTAAGGTCGATGTTCTAACTCGAATATCCGCAGTAAACAATAATGTGCGTTTAAGTTGTCGCACTTCCTTCATGGTCATTTCATGGTTCAGCAAGAAGCGCTTTTTTGTATGGTGATTGTTAGGTAGAAAACATTGTCATATAAACTGTCGAAATCATCATTTACACAAATGTCCAACAGAATAGTTCGGGACATGGTAACACTCTTTGGAAAAAAATAAAAGTAAAATTATATCCTAAGCGGCGTAAACGAAATGCTGTTCACACTCAACTTGTTTCACTTTTCAAGTCAATGTAGAATAAATATCGTAGATGCACTGAATATTGATTATACAAAAAACGATATATATATATATATATATATAT